>JASDQU010712563.1:23488-44271 GCA_032191745.1 Picea mariana | reverse complement strand
TAAATGAACATAAAAGCGGTAGTTATATTTTCAACTGGAGTAACACCACCAACTGTGTGTAGACCTTCCACAAACCTCCCATCCATAGACCATGTTGCTCATTATGCTCAATAGTGGGTCACCCCCGAGCTGGGACTAAGATCCACCCAGGGCAAGGGAATCCTACACTAGGCTGAGGTTACAGGAATTTGCATAGTGTAACTGGAAGGATTCTCTCCAGGAGCCATCTTACGCCCACTACTCATGGAATCTCATTCCCCACATGCCTATCCCACCCCAGGAGTATACACATTCATTTTCACACAGTCCATCATACGCTTCACCTCCCTTTCCTTAGGATTCGACAGTAGGCCGGACCAGAATTCTTAGAGCTCTGTATCTGGTACTAGACTCTCTATAGGAGAAAACCACTTCCCAACAAATTCTCACACCTAGAGAGAGCTTTTCACAGGGCTGACAACCCGCCTCTTCAACCATGTCCTAGAAACCCGCTTATTCAACCAGTTTCAACTCAATTCCCACAAGGTGAAGAGAACATCCACTGGTCAATACAACTCAGGAAAACAAAGGGCAGCAAGCCACACTCAGTCCAGGAACTACATGGCCACAACATTCCAAAATTATGAAACCACACGGCTCAGAAAAATACAGTATACTCAGATTTCCCCGAAGACACGGATCAGTCCATCAGTTTTCCCACGGGTTTCAGGGTGTGTGACCAGGAAACAATGCAAAGGTTAATCATCCTAGTTTCGGGTTCAGAATACAGATGGAAGAATGGATAAACCCCCAACACGATTTGATTCACGGGTTACTAGTTCTAGAGATCTGTGATGGATGCCCCATGTTCATGGTTAGACAGTGGATGGAGAATCGCAAGTGAACCCTGGAACAGTGCTGGCTTTCCTAGCTATAAATTCATGCGCCCAAGTCGACACATGTTTTCCTGCAGCCGCATGCACTCCACTTAGCATACGTTCATTTTCCAGGAACTTAGGACAACACATGGTCAATTGACCACCTTAGCCTTTTAGGAAATAATAATAAATTACTATCCCCTTTAGAGGTAAGCCCCCTAGCTTAGCCCCTAGGCCCAAACACATAGCCTCCTCCCTTACCCAAACTTGTGGAAGCTTAGTCCCCCATCACTCTTTCTTCATGGTCGGTCTACACACAACGATGTTTATATTTTATTAATGATTTTGCATAATTACATATACAAGATAGGCTCCTGGCTTTAGCATCCTAGGCTCTCTGGACTAATCATCACACAAACCTCCTAACTTATTACAACACTCGAGTCACCAACCTACAAAACATGTTTACAATTCATAAATACAATTGGGGCGTCATTACGGTATTATACTTGAAGATCTCAATTAATGAATCTTGGTTATGGTACAAGAGGTTTGGACATCTTTATTTTGGATGCTTCCATATTTTATAGTAAAAAACTCTTGGATTTATAATAGTGCATTTCCTTAAACTATATAAACCATATGTTTATTTATGCAATTTTATTCATGACTCAAATAATTACTGAAATAATAATAATAAATATAATTAATAGTATTAATTTAATTGATTAAAGTAATTATTAAAATAATAATAATAAATATAATTAATAATATTAAATTAATTATTAAAATAATAACAATAAATATAATTAATAATATTAATTCAATTGATATGATAATAATAATAATAAATATAATTAATAATATTAATTTAATTGATAGGATAGTAACAATTATTATTCACAATTTTAAATGAAAATATTAATTAATAATAAAAATAAATAAATGTAAAAAGGATAAATAAATTATTTACTTCAATATTAATCCAATAAATTTTAAATGTTATTTAAAAGTTATAAATTCTTGCCTCTTCTTGGAAGGATTTTTTTTACATGGAATTTTCAAAGTGGTGAATTTTATTCATCTAGTAAGGTAGTTATTTAATATTTTTCAGAATTGCATACAATTTTTTTATTTTTATTTTCATGTTATATTTAATTAATTTTTTCTTAAATTTGTAAATATTTTTTTCTAATATGTTAAGTGACAAATCAAACGGAAAAATTTGTTAACCAGAAAAGTTTTAGAAAAGTTTTAAAAGTTGGGATATTGGTAATTGTTTATGTGGACATAAAGTGTATAAACTATTTAATTATTAATTAGTTAGTTTTTACATATAAAAGATGAAAATATATAGAATAAACATAAGACTTTTACTAGAGGGTGGCATAGTATATAAAAGATGAAAATATATAGAATAAACATAGGACTTTTACTAGAGTGTGACATAGCATATATTTGTGGGATATTAAAGAATATCTCTAATTTTATTATGTACTAATTTTATTATGTATTATGAAATATTTTTCAAAATCATTTTATTTAATTTCTTCTTCAATATATATTTCCAATTAAAAAAAACATTTTTACTAAATAGTTTTTTATATCTCTAAACAATTTTAAACTAAATGAAATTTCATGATTAATTTCCTCCTAATACATATTTCCAATAAAAAAAAAACATTTATACTAAATACCTTTTTATATCTCTAAACAACTTTAAACTAAATGTAATTTCATGAAAATGAAAATCTAAAAAAAACAATTTGTACTAAATACCTTTTTATATCTCTAAACAATTTTAAACTAAATGTAATTTCATAAAAATGAAAATCCATGAAAATAAACTAGATATTTTTCTAAATTGTATTATAATACTTTTCGAAAATAATACATTTTACATTATTTTTTAACTTTTATTTACAAATTTGCAAAGAGAAACCGTCATATCAAGCCTCACAAAGCCACATTTGAATTTCAAACTCCCTTACACATTCATGATGAAGAACTTTACTCTTTTAATAAAAACTAAAAAATATAATGTCACACCACATTTTATAATTGAAAGTCACACCAGTTTTTCACATATTAAAATTTTAAATTTTACACAACATTTTATAATTGAAATTCACGTCACTTTTTCACATATTAAATTTTTAATTAAATTTTTAAATTTTAATTAAAAATTCAAACCACAACCTCTTCATAGTGTCAATGTCATTATCATTTATCAAAATAAAGTATTTACCCACTTTAATGAAGAGATAAATTCTCTTTCATATGCATACTTCCCTTTCATATGCACAAAGATATAGCCTCACAAAGACACCTTTGACATTCAAATTCCCTATACATGTTTAATGAAGACATTAATTTTTTTTTAATGAAAAAAAATAAAATTAATGACACCTCAACATTTTATAATTGAAAGTCACGTCATTTTTTCATATATTTAATTTTGGTAAAATATTCAAACCACAACCAACCACTTCATAGGAGAAAACCATCACATCTTCTCATATGTCATTATCATTAATAAAAATAAAATATTTACTCACTTCCATGAAGAGATAGCTTCTCTCATATGCATACTAAACTTCAAACCACAACCAACCACTTTATAGAAGAATACCATCACATCTTCTCATGTGTCATTATCATTAATCAAAATAAAATATTTACCCACTTATATGAAGAGATAGCTTCTCTCTTATATGCATACTACTTTTTCATATTCACCAAAGATTCAAACCACAACCAACCACTTCATAGGAAAACACCACCACATCTGCTCATGTGTCATTATCATTCATCAAAATAAATATTTACCCACTTCCATGAAGAGATAGCTTCTCTTTCATGTGCATACTCTTCTCTTTTAGATGCACCAAAACTTCATACCACAACCAAACACTTCATACTTCCATGAAGAGATAGCTTAAGAGATAGCATTACAAAGACACCTTTGATTTTCAAATTTCCTTATACATGCATAATGAAAACATTTATTTTTTTAATAAAAACAAAACATTCTACTTTCACTACAACAATTTATAATTAAAATCCACATCACTTTTTCACATATTAATTTTTTGTCAAAAATTTAAACCAAAACCACTTCACATGAGAACACTACCAAATCTCCTCATGTGTCATTATCATTCATCAACACAAATTATTCACCCACTTCCATGCAGAGATAGCTTCTCTTTCATATGCATACTTCCTATGACAACACCATGAACACTTTCCTATGCCTTTCATCCCACATATCATTCAAATTAATGGCTTGATTTCAACCAGATTTAACTTTCATCGATTGTAGTAATTGCATATCAATGGTAGTCGTCTCTCTTGCAAGTTTAGACCTACATATTTATACATAATCTACTTATGAAAACTTATTTACTTATTTATGCAAATCTAGAAGCAATCTATTAATTAGGTTTTCTTTCTTTCAAACTAAACCACTCCCCCAATGATTTACTAAACCACTAACCTAATGATCTACTAACAAATTGGTAGCTTCACTTCTTATCACTTTATCACATATGCTTTTACTCATCTACTAACAAATTGGTAGCTTCACTTCTTATCACTTTATCACATATGCTTTTACTCAAACCATGATAATGGACATTTAGGTTTCTAGATCCGGTTCACTATTTCTAAATTTCTATATCTTCTTATATTGTAAGTAGCTTATTTATTTACAACACTACATTTAAAGAAATTAATCCATTAATATCAATTATATTATATTTTCACTATTTTGTTTTTGAAGAAGTATACAATGAAATGGAAATTTGAACATTTTGTATTTTAAAAAAAATTGAATTTAAATGAATATAAATTTACTCTCAATTTTTTTATAACTTTAATTATTAATATGTTTTTTTAATTATTTTTCCTTTTATTTTCACTACTCATTCAACTTTTATATGTTAAATTTAGGTAAAAACTTCAAACCAAAATGACTTCATAGGATAACATAACCAAATCTCCTTGTGTCATTATCATTCATCAAAATAAATTATTCACCCACTTCGATGAAGAGATGGCTTCTCTTTCATATGCATACTTCCTATTGACAACACCGCCATGAACACTTTCCTATGCTTTCATCACACATATCATTCACCCACTTCCATGAAGAGATGGCTTCTCTTTCATATGCATACTTCCTATTGACAACACCACCATGAACACTTTCCTTTACTTTCATCACACATATCATTAATCTTAATGGCTTGATTTCAACCAAATAAATTATTCACCCAGTTCCATGAATTCCATGAAGAGATGGATTATCTTCCATATGCATACTTCTTCATACTTCTTATTGATAACACCATGAACATTTTCCTATACTTTCATCACACATATTATTGACCTTAATGACTTGATTTCAACCAGATTTAACTTTCATTAATAGTAGTAATTGCATATCAATGGTAGTAGCTTCTCTTACATGTTTATACCTGCACCTACAGATTTGTACATACCTACTTATGCATACTTATTTGTTTATGCAAATATCATACATTAAAATCAATCTATTTCTCAAGTTCTCTTTCTCTAAAATTGAACCACTCCCCAACGATCCACTAACAAATGGGTAGCTTCACTTCTTATCACCTTATCACAAATGCTCTTATTCAAACCATGACAATGACAATTGACTTTTCTGAAGGTTGATTCGCTATTGTGCAATCACGAAATATTCATTTTCTACCAATCTTCTTTTGAATGCTTTCCTATAATCACTATTGGATCACTAAAATCTCCGCTTGCACACGGGAGGAATGGCGTCGGTCTTCCAACCACATTTTCATGACAAAGGATTTAAAATGACGTTACTTAAAAGAGAATACATCGATAGGATACGATTTCAGAATAGAATAATTAGATACCAACATAGTGCAACTAAATTCGACAAGTTGAATTAGGTTTAACATCCCATAGTTGTGAACCCATTTCAACTTCAAATTTATTTATTTATTTATATGTGAATATATTTTAAATTAGTATTTGGAATGTATTTTAACTTTGGATTTATTTAATAGTTATTTCAATTTCATTTTAATTTTAATTTTAAATTTATTAAATTTTTACATATATTAAAAACAAATTTAATATTTTTTATTCATTTCAATTTTTCTTAAAATTATTATTACTTTTATTAATAATCTAAATCCTTATATATTAATACTTTATAATAAAAGTTAAAGGTAACTCCTACAGATGTGCTATCCCAAAGGAAACTAGACCCATTGAAAGACAAAAAAAAATATACTCTCCATGATAGAGTTTATATGAACATAAAGCCGTAACATTGTCATCTACTAAGTTATTCATAGTTAAACAATATATTAACATTTTCATCTACTAAGTTATTCATACTTAAACAATATATTGCATAACAGAAAACTATAATATTTATAAAAAAACTAGACTAAACTATTTCTAGTGTCTTATTCCTAAGCTATGCTCAAATGTTGGTTCTCTTAATTGTCTCGGTCTTCATACAACCATATCATATTTGACAAAGTTGCTTTGTAATGTAGAATATTGATATGCCCTTCCTCCATGGCATCTAGATTTTCAAAGGGGTTGTAAACAATAAATTTTAAGTTGAAAATTTTCTTATACACAATATCTAATTTTTCTTTCATGATATGAAGTTTGTGCTTGAAATATTGTTGTTGGCTATTCGACAACACAGGTATTCCAACAAAAGACGAACATCTTCAATAATCACTCATACAACTATATCAAAGATCAACACATCGATATTTTGACGTGGTACAATTTCTACGGGGAAACATCCACGATCCCAACCAACGTGACAACTTTGAGCAATTTATTAATGAAAAAGAAAAAAAATTACAAAGAGATTTTACAAGAGAGTTTCGTACAATAGATCATTGAAAAATGACCCTCGATGCTTTTTAAATAGATATCATGAACTAATCGGGTGTTAAGACATGGATCAATGTATTCGTTGATATCGAGGAGAATATGAATTTTCCGATCACTCTGTGTCATGAACATATCGTGACTGTCAGATTTTCTAACTACAAATGCATACTAAAAAAACACACTTTTACCTAACGACACGTTAGACCAAGTAGATATTAACTAACTCCTAAGTGTCTAAATTTCCTAACATCCCCCCTTAAGAACAACTTGGGATAGGATTGAAAGATTTACAAAAGTGACACAATAGGAGAAGGAAGGAAGCATTAGAGACTATCCCCCTTTAATGACAACTTCTTGAACTCTTAACATAGATTGAAGTTTGGAAAACTTCTCTTCTATAAGAGACTTTGTAAAAATGTCTACAACTTGATCTTTTGTAGGGAAAAAGTGCACTTCAATAACTCGATCATGAATCATCTTTCTGATGAAGTGAATGTGTATCTCGATATGTCTAATGTGTTAATGTTGAACTATGTATTTGGCGAGATTGATGGCACTTCGATTGTCACACCAAAGGCTAGTCGGATGTTGCTACTAGAATCCAAACTTTGAAAGGATTTTTTGAAGCCACAAGACTTCTTGACTTGCATTTATCGTTGCTCGATACTCTTCTTTTGCTAAAGAAAGTCCAATAGCCTGTTGTTTCTTACAGGCCCAAGTGACAAGGACTGAACCAAGGCTAAAAACATAACCTGCAATAGACTTCCGATCATCAGGGTCACTGAACCAATCTGAATCAGTGAAACCAACCAATAAAGGATTCCCCCCTAAATTGTAATGTATCCTAAACTGAACTGTACCCTGGACATACCAAAGTATCATTTTAGCTAATTTCTAGTGGCTTTTATGGGGTTTTTGCATATACGAGAAATAAGACCAATAACAAAGGAAAGATCAGGACGGGTATCAGTCAAGTATAAGAGGCTACCAACTAACTGACGGCACAAAGTGTCATCAACTTTGGGAGAAGTACAAGTGGAAATAATCTTGACTCCAGACTGGAAGGGAAAAGGGAATGGTTTACAATATTCCATGTGGAAGCGACGAAGAAGGTCAAAATCATACTTAGATGAGAAAATAAAAATTAGTTCATTTGTTTGCAAAACTTGGAGGCCAAGGAAATAGTGAAAAAATCATAAGTCTCTCATTTCAAATTTCTTCTTGAGGTTGGTTTTCACACGGTTTAAAAGTTTTGAGTCACTACTAGTAAGGATAAGATCATCAACATAAAGAACAAGGATTATGACATGGCTTCCTACTTTCTTGGTATATACATTAGGATAAGAATGACATCTAGAAAATATAGTGTCAATAAGAAAGTTGTACATTTTGGGATATCAAGCTTGAGAATCTTTCTTAAGACCATAAAGAGATTTCTTAAGGAGACGAACAAGGATAGAGTCATTCTGGACATAGCTAGGAGGTTGTGCACCACACACGTCACTATGAACAAGATGCAAAGGGACCAAGGTGTGACAAGAGGCACGTTTTTCAAAATTGTCCCAATGATGTTTGTCGAGAACACAACCGACACAAACACTATCTATGCATGAAGCAAGAGCAAGACCAGTCACCACATGTTGATTACATAGTTGCTGCAATAAGCAATATTTTAGATGACCAAACCACTCCTACCAAAGTTTTCTCAAGTCATCTCTATGAGCAACAAAAACTGATGGAAAATATGATGACCCAAACTTGTCAAACTTGTACAACCTAGTAATATCATCATAAATTCAATTTGTAATAACATGTTGAGGATCTTGGAGATCCTTGATACAACTTGTTAGGTGAAAACTCTACGGTTTTACCTTCACCTGAATGAGTGATTTGATATACTGATAGAAGGTTATAGGAAAGACTTCGAACACATAATATAATATTGAAATTACCATTATGTACCTAAATTGTTCTAGATCCTAAAACACTAAGAGTTCTATCATCACTAACAAATATTTTCATGGTGTTACATTCATTTAGAGTAGAAAATATGGCTTTCTCCTTATCCATATGATAATATGCTCCAGATTCAATAAGCCACGCATCATAAGAACAAGTAGGAGTTGCATTGAAGGAGAAACCAAAAGGAGAAAGTGCATGTCCATGAGAAGAAGAAGAATAAGTAGAATCAATAATGATGTTATGATTCTTCATAATTTCTTATAAAGTTGACATGTTATTGAAACATTTGGACTCATCATGACATCCTTTCCCACAAAATTTGCAATGTTTGTCAGTCTTCTTGTTTTTATATTTTGCTCCTTTGTCATCATTAGGAGCTAAACTTGTCTAAGTGGATTTGGGACCCTTGTTTTCCTTATTGTTGTGGAGAGGATGTTTCTTCTTGAGATTCTTTGGTTTATCATTCTTTTGGGCTACTAAGGCTTAGTTGGAGGTACCTGCAGTGTTGATCACTCCAAGTTGTATAAGCTTATCTTTCTCTCTAATCAAAGTATCACAAAAGGACTCAAGAGTGGGTTTTTTATAAGCTTTCCCTAGAGCCTCTCTCATGGCATAAAAAGGTATATAAAAACACATAATTTGCACTACCTAGCTTAGAAAGAATAATATAGATTCAATGCTCTTCCTGCAACTTTATGTTACACTCTTCACATAAAATTATAAGTTTTTTAAACTTAGATAGATAGTCTTCAATGAAAAAAAAATCATTTGGACTTACAGTTAATATTTCATTTTCTAATTGACATGCTCGAATAATATTGTGTTTACCAAACACAGATTCAATATTTACCCAAGCTTCATTAGAGTGATCAATTTCTTGAAGGTGGCACCTTAAATTAGGAGAGATGGACATTTTAATGAGTCTTCATCCTTTTTCATTCCTATTATCCCATTTGAATTTGTTTTCATCATCAATGGGTTCTTTTTCCTTTCCCAAGGTAATTCGTTATAGGCCTTTACTTCTTAATAAATCCTCCATATGGGATTTGCATTGGAAGTAGTTGGTGTTGGTAAGAAAAATATCACTGGAATAATCCATATTAAATATGTATATAATATAGATTTTAAAACTGAAAATGATTATATGGATGGAAAGATCTCGAAAAATTAGGTAGTTTTAAAAAAATGGCACTGAAAAAGGACTTCGGATGTGAAAGTTACGTCATTTTTAAAAAGATGCATAAATGATAACCAAAGAGACACGTGGAAAATAAAAGTTTGTACACATGATGATACCCCTCCAAATAACCTCACTTTACAAATAAATTTCTTTGTGAAGTGACCCACTTTCATAAAAACAAGCATGGATCACTTTTACAATAAAGTTAATTTATAAAAGAATGTTGCATGCAAGATAAATAACTTTAAAATAAAAAATTAAAGCTACCTATAGAAATTCATTTTTATACTTGAAGTAAAATACACTTTACTATGGATGTATGAACTTTTTAAAAAAATGTAACAAAAAAGAGACTTGAACTTAAGACCTTTTACTTAATAAGGAAACTTTTAATCAAGTGAGATAGAAAAACATATTGAATTGTTTAGAAATATAATTGGTTGTTGTTGTTGTTGTAGTAATTGTAATTGATGACCTTGGAGAGAGTGCTCATAAAAAAATATTTTCACAGAAGAAAAAAATTTCAGTTCTCAATGACAACAAGGGTTAGATATCGATTAACTTACCCGAAAAATTCACCTTTTCCAATCTATTTTTAATTATCCGAGATCGCATAGGGTGTGGGGCAAAGAGCTTACAAAGATCCAAAAGAGAAACAACATGGGAACAAAAAATAGAAAACCGAAATAAAATTGAAATAATACTCAACAAAAATGTAAAAAGGCTGTATTCAGGATTTATACCTCCAGATCTTACAGAAATGGTTCTATCATGGGAAAACGAAAACATTTTCAAGTGAAATGAAAAATGTTCCTAACTGAAACAAGCAATCTGGACATAAGGAAACATTTCTCTAAGTCCAAAAATGTATAAAAATGGAAAAAACCAAAGATGATGCAACTCGGCTTCATGATCTCGATCTACAATGGGAGCGGGTCTTCAAATAGGCTCTTATAAATTTAAATGTTAAATAAATCTTTAAAAAATATTTAATAAATTCAAAGTTTAAAAAAACACTTATGAAACGTTAAGTTTTATTTTTAATACAGGTTTGATTGAGTTAGAAGAAATCAAAATAGTTTTAAATTTATTTTTAATGTTTTTTTATTTTAAGAAAAATAAAATGAATAAACAAATATTAAACTTTATTTTTTAAAAGATCACAATTTTCATAAATTTCAAAGTAAAACAAATTTAATAAAATATTTAATAAATTGAAAGTTAAAATACATTCCAATGTCCCCCCAATGGGGTTCACCTCGATTACATGTTCATGTATTGAATGAGGAGGGGCTAACAACTAGTTGAAGGCCAGAGGTGGCTTCTTCACTCTCTCAAGGCCATAGGTGGCTTCTTCAATCTCTTTGGGAACTTCTACACATGTCATCTCTTCATCCTACAAAATGAATATGTCTCACTATGTACCCATCCTCCCAGTGGATTGAAGGTTCATGTGTATAATCCATCAAGAAGCAAGGCTTATACAACCCTCGTCCTACTCCTGAGAGGCCTTGGGAATCCATATCGATGGATTACATGTCTAGCCTTCCATCCACTAAGAAAGGAAATGATTGTGTATTTGTGGTGGTTCATCGGTTTTCAAAAATGGTCATTCTCACATACTGTAAGAGGAGCATAGCAGCGCTAGATACTTCCAATATCTTCTTTGAATGAGTGTGAGTCCATTTTGGGATACCATAGACCATCATCTCCAATTAGGACAATAGGTTCCACAACACACTTTGGTCAAGTCTCTGGTGATTGTTGGACACCAAGCTCACTAAATCCATTTCCTTCCACCCTTAAACCAATGGCCAGACAAAGGTTGTCAATCATATGATTGTGCACATTTTGTGCATGTATATCTCTAGGCATCCCCGTACTATAACATCCCGCTCTTGCACGCACTGAGAGGACTTATTCTTTGAGGACATTTTTGTGCAAGTGATTTAGTCCTTTATACGATTGATTGTTGTGATTATGATTATGAGATATTTTGGATTTGATGATATGTTATTTTGTTGCATTTACATCGATAGGTGTTATTGATTGATTTCTCCTAAGTGTGCAGGACTCTGGACATTGAGGATGTTGAAGCATTGATGAAAATCCTTGGACTCCAGATCGAGTCAGGGAGTGGACTGTTAGGGTTTGAAATTTGTTGATGTGACATATGTATATATGATTAGATATTATGGTGTTGATTGTTATTGCTGGCATGATTCATTAATGGATGCAGGATGACGATAGATTGTCAACCAGAATAACATTTGGATTAAAGGGGTCACGCACGACAACCAGAGACATTAAGGGAGAGGTGTGGTAGTAGCCCTACCACATCCTACTAGCACTCATGTTGTGGCTCGAACTGTAGGTTAACGATTACCTAGTTCGAGAGACCCATGATGTCACGAGGGAAGACTGTGACATTCACTCACAATGATTCTAAGGGGCACCCAATAAAGCAGGGTCCTTATTCCTTAGATGCCCTTAGTCTCCCACAAAATCACCTGATGTAGCATTGACTCTGGGGGTTTGATGTCTACCAAATTTAGTCAAGAGGCGAGTGGAACCCTTGGAGCACATAGTGTGTCTTAAAGGTAACATCGCACAAATAAAACAGAAAGAAACAAGTGGCACCCTTGGATCAAGTAGTGCATCCTGAAGGGCACGTCATAATTTTAACTGGTAAGTTAACCAACCTAGTGCCTAGAAAACTATGCATCCTTAGGAATTGGTCGGCCTTAAAATAAATGAAGTGATGAGTAAGTTTAATAACAAATTTTCCCTTAAGAACTGTCGCCAACCCTAGTGAATTTAAAACCTAGGTCTAAGTAGAACCTCTGAACAAAAATAATTAGACATATAAAAAGAAGGGGTTAAAGAAATTCAAACTTTAATTATTAAAGTAAAAATTATATTGGAGGATTAAATTTATTAAAAGGGTAAATGGTTGTTTTTCTACACTTGCTAAATCTGATTTCTTAGTTAAAAATAAAAGGGGGAAACTTAAAGAAAAAGGGAAACTTAAGGAAAAAGAGGAATGTCTAACTTAGTAAGGAATATAGCCTTTGGAACTTTCTATTTATGAACTCAACTAGGAATTAAGTATGACGTACATCATTTAAGAATTGTAAGGGAATATTGGGACACCAAGGAGTGTTTTTAGGAATGTTTTTAGGTGGGTGAGGGAAAGAGGAAAATTTAATTAATTAATAAACTTGATTTTCTAGTGCAACTAGGGGATTGGGTGACATGTGTACAAGGGAGGTTTTTCGTAATTAAATAAATGGAAAATGAATCTAATGAGGGTTTGGGAAACTAATCACTTGAAAAATACATAAAAAGGATGGAAGAGGAGGAGTATGGATAACATCTGGCTTACGTAACGTTACGCTACTGAATTTTATCTTGACTGAGTTTCTTTTGTGGGAGTTTGGATAACCAAATCGGGTGACGAGTGGTAGCTCAACTGTGAGGCAAGATGGGTGCTAGAATTCTGTGGTATTGTCTGTGTGGCCCCTTTGTGGCTTGGGGGGCTCAGGGGGAAGAAGAGTACCCCTAGCGTTGGCTGGGAGGTACCAGTGAGGTCACATTGGTTGGCAAGCAGGAGTTAGACGGAGTGCACATGGGACAACGACTTCAGAGAATCCGCATTTGGCTACGGTAAAAATGAGTATATTTGTATTAAATGGTAGTTAAATTCCCTGTATATGCATCTCTCTAATGTCGAAAGAACTCGTGCGTCGGTGTGTTAAAAAATAGTTAATTTTTTGTTCTGAAAATTTACGCTTGTGAAATTTGGTTGAAGGGTAGTTTAATTATGTTCCCGCGCCTTCAATTAACGTACTTCTATTGTGTTAAATTCTATGTTTTATTCAACGTAATACTTTTCATAGTTTTCATTTTTATCTTTCAGGAAATTTGTCTTGATGAGCCCAATGTTTTATGATCAGAGAATTCAAATTTATCCCAGTCTTATGCTCACTCTACTCTATGATTTGATTTCCCATGGTGAACCCAACTCTGGATGCAAATGACTTCTCTGTGTATTTTTTATTGTTTTAATACAAAGAAAAATTGTGTTTTATCTTTCGTTCCTTTATCCTTTAAGTTATTAGTCCATGCCTGAGCAGTCGTCCAGGAGCCGAATCGATTGTCTTTCACTCCGGTGTTCAAGATTTAGATTCAAATGTACTTCTTTCTTGTGCATGGATAATAAGTGTAGGATCATTTCTCTACCCAACAAGAAATTATCTCATGGGCATTTATTCCCTCCTTAGCCTCTACGATTATTGTGATTTTTCTCTGCAAACTCGTGCTTCTCCACAATGATTTGGGGATGTCTCTTCAGATTTTCCCAACTTTTTGGAATGTATCCTCTGCGATTTCAATTGAGTTTTAATATCGACCACCTCTATTTTTTTACTTGAGTTTTCACTATGCGTTTACACCATGTTTTAACCCTCTCTTTACCCGACAATCCACTTCCTTTATCTTTGTCTGATTCCTCTTAAACTCAGCGATTTGGGTGTTTCTTTCTCCTTGCATTTTGCATGGATTTCTCATATATCATACCTCAACAAAACAACCACTATAATATCTGTGTCTCATTACTGTAATTTATTTACTGCATGATGACTGCGTTGTTATTACTGTGTTTATTTTTACTGCTTGATGACTGCAATTTTGATGGCCCTTGTCGATCTAGTGTTTGACATTGCACTTAAAGTCTTAATCCATATCTCGTTCATTATTACAATTTTTCAATTTCGCTATTAAGTCAGTCGGGCGAGAGATATGAGTTTTCGGGTTGGCAACAGTTGGATACGAAATTCAACTAAAGTGGTCGACTACACAAGATCTCCTTCACACTTGTCTCGTAGGCTATTAAGTTATCCAGGGCGTTAAAATATTTTTTGTTCTTACAACGTGTTACCCACCCAACGATTTTTTGGGCATGATTCTCTATGTTTTACCATAACTTGCAGTGTTTTTCTAGCCTGGCATCTCTCTCTACGATTTTCCTTACACACAATGCTTTGTTGGTTGGTCCTTCCCTGCTAATTTCCTTCCAGATCTGTTGTTGGAGCTTTCTTCCCAGACGGTGCTCGATCAGACACCTAGTGTTCATGCCTGTCATTTCGCCCTTGCTCCTTCCTCGATTTGATGCCTCTCATATTATGCTCCCTCTGTCTAACCTGTTGTCTCCGCAAAAAATTACTTTTAGAATGCATTTCATGAGATAATTATCTATCGAGCTTTCATACTTATGGTATCTTGTATATATTTCTCATTATCGAAAAAGGACTGAAGATAACTACTTCCACGCAAACATACCAAAGAATTTAAGCAACATTGAATTTATTTTTTTTCTAGGCTTTAGTTATAGGATAATTTTTAATGTGTATTCAATTTCCATGTGTGTGGTTTCTTAAATTTTGATGACCTTTTTAAAATGAAGGGAATTCGAACGAATCTATTTTACGTGCATTGAAAAATTACTTTTAACGAATGGAATATAACAAAACAATATTATATGTGCGTTGTAATATAACAACAAAACTATATATTGGGGATATGACACATTTATACCCTAATGCCATTTTAGTGTTTTTAAATCTCCTCGCTGTTTTGATTTTACTAAAGTAACTTTTAACTTAGCATTTCATTTTTCCACATGTTACACTTGTCATTTGGTCGGTGACCATGTCAATTTTTAAAAGATTATTATTCTTTTCGCCTATCACCATTCTAATCCATTTTTATTTGTGGTGTCTCATGCCTTGGGGATCTCTTTTGTTTAAGTAGAACACGTTTATAATTCTATTGAAGATTTTAGAATTCCTTCAAACATGTGTTAGATTTGATCATTATTTTTCCTATTCTCTTAAATATCCTAAAATTAAATGTATTGAATAGATATTTATGATTTCGCACTGCGATAGTTCACTCATTGTAACAAGTCATGATGGTTTAATTGAGTTATTGTTTTACCACCATGTAACTGATTACTTGCTTTTACAAATAGGCTTAATGGCTAATTATGATAATGTGTTATCACCTTATAACAGTTCAATTGTCTTACAATAGCCTTAATTGTTTAGCTGTAAGTTGTAGATGTATTAGTCACTTCTTTATTTAAAAATCCCAGTTGAATCAGAGTAGTTATTGTTTACATGGACCTGATGGTTTCATTTTTAAATAAACGACCCCGATGGTATATCACTTCTCACGCCTAGGATCATACTTAATGATTGATTGATTAAATAGCATGCCTAGACCTTAAATAGAATTTCTCCTCAAGTTGGTTATTGCTAGATAGTTTGTGTATGTCAGATATATTTCTCACTTATAAATTAGAGGTCGATCGAAGTAATGTCCAAATGTTTAGATTATTTGGTGGTGCACGACGAAAGGCCACCAATGTTTGGTTGTTTTTATTTACTTGTGCACCATGCATTGATGATGCATTGATTGCTATTTCTCTCTCGCTTGAAGTTTTCTGTTACGTGTGTCAGTTGGTGTTTTTGTGTTCGTTGATTGATGATTGTCTTTTATCTTGTAGGCGTTGTCTTTCTTGTGTCGGGCGGGATGTAGACACCTCCTTGTTCCTCAGAAAAGTTGCCAGCATTGAGACCTTAATTGGTCAAAATCGATGGGAACTTGGGCTTGAGCATTGCTTATGTATCTTGGAGGTCCTAACCTTGCAAGGTAGGACGGGAAGGTATTCGTTTTTATTTTGTCTAATTGATTATCACATGTTTCGTCTAGTTGCATGATGTGATAGTATGTCGGTTCGTTGAAGTATGTTGGCGGATTTGCACACGTTGTGTTCGTCATCTAGTTGTGTTGATTAATTGTTGTCGTTTTTACTTTCCTACAAAAAAAAATGCACTTGCTTTGCATCGCATGTAGTCGTAACAACAGGGGTCATTACACAAACATGGGATGAGAGTCTTCCCTATGTTCAACATAGCTACAACAGGGATCTCCATATATCCACCTACCATATCCCATTTCAAGTGGGGATGGGATTCCAACCCTTGGGTCCCATTGATGTTGCACTACCTCTTGAAACAACATAGAAAAAATATTTCCATGTTCATTCTGAGGCCAACAAAGCCACCAGTTTCATTGAGTGGATTCAACACATACACCAACAGGTCCATAAGATTTTGTAGAAATCCAATGCTAAGTACAAGCAGTGCCATGATCAAGACCGAGTATATCACAAGTTTTAGGTGGGAGACAAGGTCTGGTTACATTTTCAGAAAGAATTCCTTACAAGGCCCCATCGAAAGTTTCATCAACTTCCCTATGCACCTTACACTATCACGAAGGCCATGGGAGAAAATTCTTTTGAGCTCAACACTCCCACCTTCCTTGGCCTGCACAGAGTGTTCAATGTGGACCTCCTCCAAGCATATTTTACACCATTATTGGACACCTCATAGATCGCAAAAAAAATGACACCAACCTAGCTCAACACTAACTACATCGAACATGCATTCACTGATCATATAATGGACACACAAATCAAGGGCACTTTCCAGCAAAGGATCCATCTTTATCAGGTTCTCAAGGAAGAGAAACTCTTGCACTAAGGAAAATGGCTCACCCAGGGCCAAATTCATCAGAAATTTCCTCACCTGATGGGAGAACTGAACGCGATGGAGACCATTTCTTCCTAATGGGGGAGGACTGATCTAGGTGGATATTGGTGGCCACCCACCTGCTCCAACTAGCTCCTTTTGAAAGTTTTATTTCAACACGTTCTTCTTTGTAATTGTGGGTTCTACACTTTCGGGGTTGTCTGAAGCCCTACACAGTTATGAGGTGGAGATTGGTGGCCTTCCACCTGTTATCACTGTAAGAGTCACTCCCAGGCTGCAAATGAGAGTAATCTTGGTAATATAGAAACAAAAATTCTTGATTGGTTTTGTGGAGTAAGAAGAAGAAACAAAGGAAGGGGAAGGACAGTAAGCTGCTGTAAATAAATGATGGACCATTGGGCGATGGAGTCAAGAAAACACCCTGCTCATTAAATGCAATCAATATGCATATCAGATAAAGGTTTATTGAATAGAGGAAGAAAAATATAACACAAAGAAGAACATCCATAAGACAGAGATCCTCTCTGCATAAATTAATTCGAGGTACTTGAATATAAACAGTGACTAATAGGAAAAATACATCAGATCCTCAGATGGTCAAGAATCCATTAATCAAAGGCAACCATGATCCTCAAGGTGTACAATTCATTCAAGTAAGAAGAGAAATTGGGAAATAAAACAAGAGATACAATATGATAACATGAACCTTCAATAACATAAATGTTTACAAAAACAAAATCCCCTCAGGGTTACAATGATCATAAGCAAAGTGCCTCCTACAACTCTCTCATCTCTCTTGCTCATGAATCCCCATTTCTCCAAGAGATACCTCCTTCCTTAAATAGAAAATAACATCCAAATAAGCTAAGGAGGTCGAATCCCATCTCCTCCATTGGATTCTAAGCCTTGGAGATAGGTGGCAACAGTCAAAGAGAAAAAAATCCAACAAGCTGCTGATTTTCAGGAATTTGTTGGAAGTCATTAATAAATTGTTTCCACCTCATGCATGAGGCCTTTTTTGGAGCTAAATATTAGATGCAAATGTCCCTTGATATCTAACTGATCTTTGAGAATCCATTCAAACTCTCCTTGACATGTGGCAACCTCCCAACAAGGTGAATATCAAAACCCTGACCGCTACAGGAAATTAGTACGCAGTGCCACTGTGCAAAGTACACAGTGCCTACTTCTATATCCAATATATCTCAAAAAAAAAAAAAATTGAAAAAATAAGAGAGGTTTTTGTTATTTGTCATGTTATGAACAAACACCTCCTCCATTTTTCAAAAATTCATTTTCAATTTCTAAGAATCCAAGTTTCAAGTTAATGACTCAAAACTTGTAACATCCCGCTCTGGCGCATTGAGAAAACTTATTCTTTGAGGACACTTGCTCGCAAGTGATCCAGACTATTATGATATTAAAACATTTGTCCTTGATTATGATGTGTTATGATAGATGACATGATGTTTTACTGCATTGACATAGACAGGTGCTATTGACTCGGTTTTACTGAGTGTACATGGTTTTGGACCTTGAGGATGCAGAGGCATCGATGAAACCCTTGGACTCTGTATCGAGTCAAGGAGTGTGCTATTGAGGTTTGATTATTTTACTGTGATTTTAGTACATCTGATTAGATGATATGATGTGGACATGTTCTGACATGATTGTTGATGATGCAGGCCGAGGATAGCTTGCCGAACAGACTCACATATGGAGTAAAGAGGCCACACACATGACTACCATAGAGGTTGAGGGAGAGGTGTGGACAGTAGCCCTGCCACAGCCTACCAGCACTCCCATTGTGGCTTGAACTGTAGATTAACAACTACCTAGTTCGAGAGGACCCATGATGCTGCGAGGGAAGATTGCGACAGTCACTTGCGATGATTCTAAGGGGCGCACAATAAGGTGGGGGCCTTATTCCTTAGAAGCCCTTAGTCTCCCACAAGTTCACCTGGCAGAGTGTTGACTCCAGGGGTTATTGATGTCTACCAATCAGTCAAGAAGTGAGTGGCACCCTTGGAGCACGTGGTGCATCTTGAATGGCACGTCACGCAAAAGAAACAAAAGGGAGAGTGGCACCCTTGAAGCACGTGGTGAGTCCTAAAGGGCACGTCGTACAAAAGAAACAAAAGAGGTGAGTGGCACCCTTGGAGCACGTAGTGCGTCCTGAAGGGCACGTCGCGTTGATGATGATAAAGGAAGGAACCTAGATGGCCCTAAGACATACAACACATTAAGAAATTTTAAAACAACTCCCTTAATTAAATGTCGCCCAGTTCAAAATCTAAGTTCCAAGTCAAAAAACTTCTCTAGGGGTAAAATTTTGTCTATCCTTAAGAAAATATCTCTCTAAACATAAAATTATAAAGTTTAAAATAAAATACAAAACCACTTAAGCAATAATTGTGGACTTCATAACTTTTTGGGGTAAATGAAGAGAGTAAGAAATTAATTAAAAGCTTTGGATATAAAATATAAAAAGATATTTAATTATTTTTAATTTTTGATAGTTTAAAAAAAAAAAGTTGTCGAATTAATAATAAAAGGGAAAAAGGGGTTAAATTGCAACTGTCGTTTTTAGCTCTAATAAAAAGGGGAAAGAAGGGAATAATAAAAATTAGGAAACTAGGGAATGGAGGTGACATAAAAAAATGGAAAGAGGGAACTTATGGTAAAAAGCAAGAGGTCAACTTAGTAAAGAATCTGCATTCAAGAACCTTCTAATTTTGAACTGACTTGGCATTTTCATTTTAGGGAAAGTATTTTAAACCTGTAAGGGAATCTAGGAACACCTAGGAGTAAATTTAGGAGCAACTCTAGGTGGGTGAGGGAAATGAGACCTTTATTATTTTAAAGAAAATAATTATTGGAGGAAAGTGGGGGATGGATGACACTTGTGCGAAGGAGAATTTATGGAAGATTTTTATTAAAACTTAAAATTTAATGAGATAAAAAAAAAAGTTGGGAAGTTCTAAGATTCTATAAAACAGAGAGAGGGGAAGGAAGAAGGGGGAATCAGTTGTTAGCGTAACGTTACACTGCCAGATTGTGACTTGACTGATTTGCTTGTGAGGAGTTGGGATTTCCCAGCTCGGATAGGAGTGGTAGCTTGGCCTTGCGAGGCGAGATGGGAGATAGATGTACCATATAGATAGTGTGTGGCCCCTTTGCTGCTCGGGGGGCTGAGGGGGAAGCAGAGTACCCCTAGCGATTGGCTGGGAGGTACCGGTTATGTCT
>JASDQU010712563.1:1214-16773 GCA_032191745.1 Picea mariana | reverse complement strand
GTAGTTACGAGGTCGGTGATCGAGTCTTCTTGCGGGTTAAACCGCATAAGAGTTCGATCAAGTTTGGAAAGGGAGCTAAACTCTCTTCTAGGTTCATGGAACTTTCGAGATTGTGGAGAGAAAAGCGCCCATGGCCTATCGACTAGCCTTACTTGATTCTTTGAGGCATATACACGATGTTTTTCATGTATCTATTTTGAGAAATTATATTAGTGATCCTACACATGTGATTGACATATTAGATCATCGCATTCGATAGTTGCGATGTCGAATGGTAGATCAGGTCAAGGTCCAGTGGGACAATTATAGTCCGCACTCGGCGACCTAGGAGGACGCATATGATATGCGCCAATAATTTCCATTTTTGTTTGATAGACAAACATATGATACTATGATACATTTATTTTGGCATTTATACTATGAAACTTTGGGACGAAGTTTAGAACAAGAGGGGGTGTATGTAACATCCCGCTCTGGCGCACTGAGAAAACTTATTCTTTGAGGACACTTGCTCGCAAGTGATCCGAACTATTATGATATTAAAACATTTTTTCTTGATTATGATGCGTTATGATAGATGACATGATGTTTTACTGCATTGACATAGACAGGTGCTATTGAATCGGTTTTACTGAGTGTGTAGGGTTTTGGACCTTAAGGATGAAAAGGCATTGATGAAACACTTGGACTCTGGATAGAGTCAGGGAGTGTACTTCTGGGGTTTGATTATTTTACTGTGATTTTAGTACATATAATTAGATGATATGATGTGGACATGTTCTGACATGATTGTTGATGATGCAGGCTGACGATAGCTTGCCGAACAGACTCACATATGGAGTAAAGGGGCCACACACACAACTACCAGAGAGGTTGAGGGAGAGGTGTGGACAGCAGCCCTGCCACAGCCTACTAGCACTCCCACTGTGGCTCGAACTGTAGGTTAACGATTACCTAGTTCGAGAGGACCCACGATGCCGTGAGGGAAGACTGCGAGAGTCGCTCGTGATTATTATAAGGGGTGCACAATAAGGCGGGGGCCTTATTCCTTAGAATCCCTTAGTCTCCCACAAGTTCACCTAGCGGAGTGTTGACTCCAGGGGTTATTGATGTCTACCAATCAGTCAAGAAATGAGTGACACCCTTGGAGCACATGGTGCATCTTGAATGGCACGTCGCGCAAAAGAAACAAAAGGGCGAGTGGCACCCTTGGAGTAGGTGGTGCGTCCTGAAGGGCACGTCGCACAAAAGAAACAAAAGAGGCAAGTGTCACCCTTGGAGTACGTAATGCGTCCTAAAGGGCATGTCACGTTGATGATGATAAAGGAATGAACCTAGATGGCCCTAAGACAGACAACACACTAGGAAATTTTAAAACAACTCCCCTAATTAAATGTCGCCCAGTTCAGAATCTAAATTCCAAGTCAAAAAACTTCTCTAGGGGTAAAATTTTGTCTATCCTTAAGAAAATACCTCTCTAAAGATAAAATGATAAAGTTTAAAATAAAATACAAAACCACTTAAGCAATAATTGTGGACTTCATAAATTTTTGGGGTAAATGAAGAGAGTAAGAAATTAATTAATAGCTGTGGATATAAAATATAAAAAATATATTTAATTATTTTTAATTTTTGATAGTTTAAAAAAAAAAAATTTTGAATTAATAATAAAAGGGAAAAAGGGGTTAAATTGCAACTGTCGTTTTTAGCTCTAATAAAAAGCGGAAAGAAGGGAATAATAAAAATTAGGAAACTAGGGAATGGAGGTGACATAAAAAAATGGAAAGAGGGAACTTATGGTAAAAAGAAAGAGGTCAACTTAGTAAAGAATATGCATTCAAGAACCTTCTAATTTTGATCTGACTTGGCATTTTCATTTTAGGGAAAGTATTTAAAACCTATAAGGGAATCTAGGAACACCTAGGAGTAAATTTAGGAGCAACTCTAGGTGGGTGAGGGAAATGAGACCTTTATTATTTTAAATAAAATAATTATTGGAGGAAAGTGGGGGATGGATGACACTTGTGCGAAGGAGAATTTATGGAAGATTTTTATTAAAACTTAAAATTTAATCAGATAAAAGAAAAAAAAGTTGGGAAGTTCTAAAATTCTATAAAAGAGAGAGAGGAGAAGGAAGAAGGAGGAATCGACTGTTAGTGTAATGTTACGCTGCCAGATTGTGACTTGACTGATTTACTTGTGAGGAGTTGGGATTTCCCAGCTCGGATAGGAGTGGTAGCTCAGCCTTGCGAGGTGAGCTGGGAGCTAGATGTACCATTTGAATAGTGTGTGGCCCCTTTGCGGCTTGGGGGGCTGAGGGGGAAGCAGAGTACCACTAACGATTGGCTAGGAGGTACCGGTGAGGTATCGACGGTCGGCAAGCGGGAGCAGCACGGAGCGCACGGACGTCATTCGAGGCAGGCGATCATGCAAAGGTATACTATTGATTTTTAGAGTAGAATGCATTAGGATTTATGATTCAGATCTGCATATGTATTGGGTAATCGAGATAAAAATGTTTAGCTATGATCTGCGTTTGATTGTTGTTTCTCTACGCCTTTTATCAATGAAGTACCTCTTCGCATGGGTTTCCTAGCGTCCATTGAGGGATATCTGGTGCTTGTTTATTTTATTCTATTTCTGCACAACTTTTACCTGTGCATATTTTCCATTGAGCCACTCATTCCAGGAAATTTTTCCTTCAACGATTTACCCAAGAACTCCATGATCAGTGACGGCGTTTTCAGACCCTGTGTTTACCTAATCAATGTCTGGATAGCATCTTAATCAGTGGGCATCCACTTTACACCTGTTAACATTCGGTTGATTTACTTGTACCCTTTTAGTTTTGGGGTTTTAAAATTGGCACTTTTATCCTTCGGACAACGCTCTGATAACATGTGGTCACTTATTTAGCGTTGGTTTATTTATTTATTTATTGATAGAAATTCCATGCTACTGTTGGTTGCCTTGAATAGTTGTTGATTCAAACTGCACAAGAATCTTGAAAATACGAATGGTTGGTAGCGTATCACTCACCCTGGGAGATCCGAATTCCTTACTCAGAATAGAAGGGCGAGCACCCTTTTCCCATTTTAAAATCTTGGACAGAATAGGATAATGAGGTCTCCGTAGATCATCTCAGACTTAGATCAAGGAAGACTTGAGTCTGACTATTTAAACTTCAAGAAACCCATTACAGATGTTGCGTCTTGCCATCCACCCAAGAGCCAGAACCCATATTTCGAGAATTCGCTCGATTCTCTGCGTGGTATGATGCTGGAGTCATCTCATTGATAGGAAGCCCCATTCAACCTTCCTTTGCTTGTAAGTTTTATCTGAAATTTTATCGTGCTTGTACGGAAGTTGTGCTAGATTTTGAGCATTGGCCCTGGTTACACAAAAAAAATGAAAAAGGGGAATTGGGGATTGAGAAACTTAGTATTTTCCAGTACCATACCAGGTGCATGCGCAGTCTACTCTGACTGACAATTAGAGTTTGGGGTGGATATTTTCATTACTACTTATGCCAGCACTTGTTAATGAATCTATTAATTACAGATTTCAAGCTCATCTCCTTATCTGTTGAACCAGAAATCGTTGTTGATTAAATTTAAGACTGTATAGGGAGGGTGATCTAAGCCAAACACCGAAATAAAAATAATATTGAAGATAAAACTATTGTCTGAGCCATCGACAGCAATGGAGTCATGACCTGGTCAACTGCTAAGATATTCTCAACTTCCTGACTCTTAGCAGTTTTAAATTGTTACAACCGATTAATTTTTCCATCAAGCCAAATGATTTCAGTATTAACGCCCGAGGCATTACCCTTACCTGGAACTGAATGGTCTTAACACCTTTCATTGCTAATTATTAATGCCAAGATTTCACTCTTGATAAATGACAGGTAGCCTCGTTATCTATGCTCTAGAATTAATTACCTAGCTTTGCTTTATGTTAATGCCGCGATTATTTTACTATTTATTTAATGATAGCAACTAATGTTTAGAATGTTACCTTTGTATCAAGAATTTGTGATTAATTGGAGTGTGATTAGGAATACTTTGAAATGGCCACCTATAAGATTTAAGGTGATTGTTATCTTATTGCAAGGCGAGGTGATATAAATGAAATATTGTTATTATTGTTTACATTAACCTTTATGTAATGAATGTTAATGTTGATGCTAATTATTTGGGTAATGCCAATTTTCAATGCTATTATTGTCCATGGTAAAGTTAATGTAATGTGATGTTTAAAGTCAATACTAATGTTTAGGGTAAGGTTGAAATTCTATGTTATTTGTTCTATGGAAATGCTGATGTAATTGTTATAGATAACATATAAGGTGCAAGGTGGTCGTCATTATATTTAGTTATGGTAATATAAAATGTGATGTGGCTATTATTGTATGGTGATGTAAAATAGTAGTATGGTATGTTATTCAATGACATCTCATTATTTTGGACCTTCCTATTTCTCATATATTATGTTTTTCTCTATCATATATTATGTTTTTATGTGGTTCAAGTCAACTATGTCAATTGTTATACTTACCCACTTGATAAGAATTAATGGTAGATATTGACATGAAATATTTATGGCTAAATGTGTTAGATAGTATTGTGAGGTAAAATAGTATTATGGTATGTTATTCATTAATGTTATACAATTAGTTATTATGAATTAGTAATGGGGAATTGCAATTAATTGAATTTACATTATTTTTAAGGGTAGTTTTGGCAACTCGTCAACTAATGGGAATTAAAGGGAGTAACATATCGGTATTTAATGATAATTGAGTCAGAGATTGTCTTAATGATGGTTGGTTGTTGTCGGAGTCCTTCGGATTTGTGCTTTCCATAGAGTTCGTGGTTGTTCATTAATTATTGTTGTACTTGGTTGAAATCATTTTATTACTTGGTCTGCTGGTGTTGGGCGGGATGTAGACACCTCCATGTTCCTCAAAACATTCGCCAGCCCTGAGACCTTAAATGGTTAAAATCGATGGGAACCTGGGCTTGAGAATTTCTTATGTGTCTTGGAGGTCCTAACCATTGCAGGGTAGGATGGGCGGGTAGTCAGTCTTTTATTTGTCAGTTGATTGTTGTTCTTTACTGGCAGATGTTGATGTGCATCTTAGATCTTTATGTTGATGTCGTAGTTGCATGCGTCATGATTTGTCATGTGGCGGTGCAGAGTATAATGTCTTGTTACCCTTGTACAGATGCACACACACACACAAAAAAAAAAAAAAATTGCACTTGTTATAAGAGGTTTATCAGCGTAACGAGGAAGATCTTTACAAAACTGGTAAAATAACTTTGCACAATTCGTATTCTGCTAGAATATTATGCAACGCCTGTTGGTAGTGCCACTTACGCTGCATCTATGTGAAAATTAGGTAGCATTGACAAAAATGCAGCGCCTTCAATCTTGAAAGTGTGCAGAGCAATTTGCAGTCTTTCATGATGACAAAAATATTTCAATTAAGTGCCTTGACTGTACCATAGGTAGTTCCTTTTACCACTGGGTGAAGCTAGCACTTAGCAAAAACTCAAAATCCATATAGGCACCTTAACCAATCTTGTGCTAACATAGGCTCCATGGGGGATAAAGACCTCCCTGTGAGGATCTAAGAAATCCTGTAGTTTCAGTGCCTTGACCATGGGCTGCTTCCAACCTTTAACCTCTGCAAACTAAAAGAAAACTGAAAACTAACTGTTGAAAAAGATGCTCAAAGTGCTGAGTTTATTTCACACAACCTACCTACCCTAAGTTGTCCTCTGAAGTGTTTGATCAAGTGAAATGAAATATCCAATGGAGCCATTCAAGCATCTTGTCCACTGGTTGGATCCCTTGCATGTGTTTCTTCAAAGGAAACAAGAAATACCTAATTAAAAGCAAGGCATCTAAGACTTTTAAATCAATTCCATCATTGACCAAATCTAAAAACATAAGCTCATTCATTGACTGCAAACAAGCTGCAAAAGGATCTTGCATCTCATTAAGGAAAACCTCTTGTTTATCAACACATATAAAACAATTATTTTCAGTTTCATATGTTTCTTTTTGTTTGAATCCTTTATAATCACCATCAGTCTGGAAAGAGTTTGAAAATGACCCCTGATGCCCTTTAAAAGAAATGTTATTTTGATCTCCAAAGGAAGAAAGGAAAGCTATTTGCTGACCAACTTGTTCTTGAAATAAAGTTTTAGGAAATGAATGGTTCAAATAGAAATCTACCTGACTATTCTCATATCCATGATCACTTAAGATATTTATATCTTCATCATCTTCACTTTCAAATTCACAACTACTTGATGGCTGCAAACTTGAATTGGTAAAACCTTTCGAATAAAAAACTATGGGATCAATAACATCTTCATAAGGTTGTTGGTTTATAAGATGGTGAACACTCTCTTTCAGAAATTGAAATGAACAAAAGCATAGGGGTAGAGCCTTTCCTTCAACAAAATGACTACCTTTTTGTTGTCTATCATCATGGCTGAAATGTGTGGGTTGTAAACCTTCATAAGACTGCTGAAAAGAATCATCTCTTGGAGATGAACATACAAATGGTTTATCTAGAAGAAAAATATAAAAATCATCAGTATACTCATCATAAGGAGGTAAATTGGAAACTTCTTCAACATCCATAGCAAGAGGATTTGGATCAACAGCTGGTGATTCAACCACTTGATCATAATATGTTGTAATATTATCCTCATGACGAAATAAACAAAGTTCCAAATCAGACTCTTCTTGTTGTCCATGCCTATTTTCACACTTTTTAAGACTCAATGCTTCATCCTCCAACTTATATGAAAGCTTGCCACTAGCTATGAGATTATCCTCCACCTCTTGGGCATCAGAGAACATCTGCTGCAAAGACACAGACTTCCTCTCCAAGAGATAAAAAGAGAAATCTGAATGGAAGGCCATAGCATAATATAACTTGGCAGTACCTTTAGGTGGTTGAATCTCTTCAGGCATTTGGTAATAGTGACTAGCAAACCTCCTGCTAAAACTGGAAATAGTTTCACTGCTCTATCTCTTCATGGCATAAAATTCTGAAAGAAACAGATCCCATGACTTTATTTTACCCCATAACCTCGTAAAGGCTTGACTCAACCCATCCCATGAGATAATAGACTCTGGCAGTAAATTCCTAAACCACTGCTTGACCTCTCCCTGTAAGGACTGGGCGAATGTTCTCATGAGAACATCCTTATGTTCAATCTCGAAAAGATATACAAAATGCTCAAAATAATCAAGATGTTTCTTAGCTGTAAGACTGCCATTTTCTCCATCAAAAATAGGTAAGTATTTACAGTATTTTGGAGGATAATCATGAAGGACCGGGGGTAGCCTTAAAGGATTGTATCTTAGCTGAGATCTAGAAGGTAAAGGGGTATATTTGAGAGGTACGTCATCATCTTCAATCTCATGAGGTTTGCAAGGCTGATCTCAAATCTCATGTTCTTCAAAAAAAGGACTTGAATCATCTCTAAGAAAAGGAGAGGAAGATGTATGTGCAAGATCTAATGATGGATAAACAAAGGCATTATTTTCATGGCTTGAGAATGTCCAGAAAAACAGAAACTTCTGGATATATACACATAAACATAGAAAGAAGTTAATGCAACAGAACAAGATCTCTTCGGGCAATTTTACCCTTTGATACCTGGATCTTAGTTCTGCCATATTTATGTCGACTGAGCTCGTCCTCTAGTGGAGCCCGCAAATTTGATTTGACCATGATTCAAGTCGCCATGGAAAAGCTACAACCTCCCATGTTTATATTTTTGTTTTCCGTTAGAAATATGAACTAATCATTGTCGTTCTCCCAAGGATAGATATCACGATCGGTCCCCGACAACGACACTAATTATGTTATCACTCCAAGAGTCACTCCTAGGCTACAAATGACAGTAAGCTTGGTAACATAGAAACAAAAATGCTTGATTGGTTTTGTGGAGTAAGAAGAAGAAAACAAGGAAGGGGAAGGACAGTAAGCTATTGTAAATAAATGATGGACCGTTGGGCTATGGAGTCAAGCAAACACCCTGCTCATTAAATGCAATCAATATGCATATCAGATAAAGGTTTATTGAATAGAGGAAGAAAAATATAACACAAAGAAGAACATCCATAAGGCATAGATCTTCTCTGCATAAATGAACTCAAGGTACTTGAATATAAACAGTGACTAATAGGAAAAATACATCAGATCCTCAAATGCTCAAGAATCCATTAATCAAAGGAAACCATGATCGTAAAGGTGTACAATTCATTCAAGTAAGAAGACAAATTGGGAAAGAAAACAAGACATACAATCTGATAACAAATATATCATGAACCTTCAATAACATAAATGTTTACAAAAACAAAATCCCCTCAGGGTTACAATGATCACAGGAAAAGTGCCTCCTACAACTCTCTCATCTCTCTTGCTCATGAATCCCCATTTCTCCAAGAGATCTCTCCTTTTTTAAATAAAAAATGACATCCAAATAACCTAAGGAGGTCGAATCCCATCTCGTCCATTGGATTCTAATCCTTAGAGATAGGTGGCACTAGTCAAAGAGACAAAAATCCAACAAACTGTTGATTTTCATGAATTTGTTGGAAGTCATTAATAAATTGTTTTCACCTCATGCGTGAGGCCTTTGCTGGAGCTAAATATTAGGTGCAGGTGTCCCTTGATATCTAACCAATCTTTGAGAATCCATTCGAACTCTCCTTGACATGTGGCAACCTCCCAACAAGGCGAATATCAAAACCGTGACCGCTACAAGAAATTAGTACGTAGTGCCACTGTGCAGAGTATGCAGCGCCCACTTCTATATCAAATATCTCTCAAACCAAAATACATTTTGAAAAACTGAGAGAGGTTTTTCTTATTTGGCATGTTATGAACAAAAACCTCCTCTAGTTTTCAAAAATACATTTTCAATTGTTCATAATCCAAGTTTCAAGTTAATGACACAAAACTGGTGAAATAACTCTGCACAATTCGTATTCTGCCAGAATATTATGCAACGCCTGTAGGTAGCGCTACTTACATCGCATCTGTGTGAAAATTAGGTAGCATTGACAAAAAAGCAGTGCCTTCAATCTTGAAAGTGTGCAGAGTGATTTGTAGTCTTTCATGATGACAAAACTATTTCAATTAAGTGCCTTGACTGTACCATAGGTAGTTCCTTTTACCACTGGGTGAAGCTAGCACTTAGCAAATACTCAAAATCCATATAGGCACCTTAACCAATCTTGTACTAACACCACCTAATCCAACTGGCTTATTCTGGAAGTTTTCATGTCAATACATATTTTTGTACTTCTAGGGCCATTTTGGGGCCCTAAATAGTGTTTTTTTCTCTTGCCACAGTCAAACTATATACAGAGTCAAATTTTGACGACATAATGTGTATTTCTCAAAAACACCTTTCCAACTAGTTATCACGCGCCTAAAACGGAGGTCGTATGCAAAATTTACGACACCGGGAAGTTGAAGTACCAACATACCCATCAGGGCCCACATAACTTTTGGAATTTCATCTCCTAGGGTTAGGTTTTGGTATGTCTAGGGTTTTGGCATTCACGATTAATGTTAAAAAGGTCTTTGGAGCTTCATTGTAATCATTCTGCTAAGATGGATGCGCGTAGCAACCACATCTCTTCTCAGAGATAGCAGCCACCATTTGAGCAAGTGGTTTTCAGTTCTGCAGTTTTACAGTTTCACGCTATTTTACTTATTCAATAGAAGTTATTGTTCACTCGATATCCGTTGTTGTTCTCCATATCTCTGTGTTATTGTATTCAGTTTGTTATTTACTTCGTTCTTCTCATAAATCTGGATCAATACATGAGTGCATTTTTTCCATTGATCGTAATAATAGATGAAGGGATGGTTTTTAACCTTATCCTCATCCACCTAGTAACATTATTACTATCAAACTTATTATTATCCGTACAACTATAACTATGATTTTCCATTATAGCTACCACTATGTTTTAGCCAGATCTATTTCCCAATTCTCTTTGATAATTTTAATACAAAACTTAGCAAGTCTTCAATTTATTAATGATTTTGGAAATTGAATCATAAATAGTTAGAAAAAATGAATAAAAACGTTTTTTCTATAAACTAATAATGATGGAGTTGTAATTTAAAACTTGTTGAAAACCTTCCATGTGTTAAAGAAAGAAAATGTTTCATAGTAAGTTAGAAAACTCTTATATATTTGAGGGAGCTAATAATGATGGAGTTTTAATTTAAAACTTGTTGAAAACCTTCCATGCGTTAAAGAAAGAAAATGTTTCATAGTAAGATAGAAAACTCTTATATATTTGAGGGTTAATGCATATTGTCCCTAATTGAGATTTAATCAATGCTCATGTACATAAAATCGTCAATATAAGGTGTAGAAGTTATGAATACCCTTCTTATATATAATTTTCAAGTGGTGAAATATATTTCTCCTTTGTATGTCAAGTGGTGGACATGATTCAAGTGCATTACTTACTCAATGTTTGATTTATCGCATATCATTTTCCTATTATATTTTTAATAATTTTGTTTTAAAAAAATTTCATAATTTTTTCTCATATGTTTCTAGAAAAATGAAGATCATTAAAATTATATGACAAAAATATTAATTAAAAAATGGTTGGGATACACACAAACTATATTGTAATTTCATAATCTTTCTTGAAAGTAAAGTATTACATTTAGCAATAAAATAAGTTGTGTCAAGAAAAGTCTTTCAATAACTCTTTTATAAATTTTCACATAAAAATATAACTAAAAAAAAATTTCACATATTAAATGATATTATTTTTTTCAGAAAAAAAAAAAATCACTAAAAATATAATATTTTTCTACTTCACAACAAAATTAGCAAAATTTATTTTTGACAACTTTGATTTAAAAAATATATAAAACATCAAATTTTCAACATCCCATTTCAATAAAAAGTGTGACATATTTTTATAGATTAAGTTAATATATTTTGATATATTTTATATGAAAATCTTGATTCAATTATTATAAAGAAACACCTAATTTTATTTTTTTTGTTTTTTAGTTTGTTCGTGATATGTGGGACTAACTTCTGGCTAAGAAACCGTGAGTCAGGGGCATTTAAGTTATCAAAATCAACAGTGAGCCACACCAACCCTTAACATGGTCGGAATTTTTATTCCCACAGGTTTCAAATCGGTAACTTTAACATCAGAGAGTGGCTTAACAACACACTTCATCCTACACCTCGAAAACATAAAGAAACACCCAATCATACTATATAATGTTTTCTAAAAGATTTTAACAATAAAAAATCATTACCGACAAAAACATATTTTCTTAATAATAATTAACCAAAAAAAAAATATGGTTTATTAAAAACTTCTATATAATCAATAATGTCCCCATCATTTTGTGAAAAATGCTATATAATATATAATGTCCTCCTCATTTTGTGAGAAATGTCATATGATATATAGTGTCCTCCTCATTTTGTGAGGAATGAGATCGTTAAAAGTATGAGACTAGATATCATATTCATGAAGAATGGCTTTGAAATAACATACGGTAGAGCATAGTTATGGAACGTCATGGTTATAGTCAATGCCATTTCAAATGGCTAAAAGTATCAGACTATATGCCATATTCCTAAAACTGGTTTTGAAATAATATATGATAAAGCCTAGAAATTGAATATCATAGAAATAATATAGGAGAGAGCGTAGAATTTTAAAATGTATATGTCATATTTTTAAAATTGATTTTCAAATTATATATGATAAATCCTAGAAATAGAATATCATAGAAATAATATATGAGATAGTAGAATTTTAAAAATAAATGGAAATGTATTTTTTATGACTTAAATAATTGGAATGAAAATAAATTTACAATTTGTTTATTTTATTATATTTTTTAATATATAGTTGGGCTTAATGGTTAAAAACATGTATTTCCTCCTAAAAAATTATATCCAAAAAGAGCTAATCATCTTCATCATATTTATTATTGTTAGTTTTTTAATTTTTTAAAATAATTATTATTATTAGTTTTTATTTTTATTTATTTTTTTCCTTTTTAATTAGTTTAATGTATATTATCTATATTTTTGTTAATATAACTATGATAATGAATTTGCTTTTAATTTAAACTTGTTTTATTTTCTATTTTTACTTTAAATTTATATAATTGTTTTTCTCAATTGTAATTATAATTAAATAATGTATTTAAAGTTATATTAAATTTTTAACTTATTAAATTAATTACATATTAAATTTCGTCAACATTTTGATCCACGGTACGACTGTGCCAACGTTTGGATCTCTAAATCTCGCTGCCTTTATAGAAATAAAGTTCAATAAATACTACTTCGTCATAAAAATAAAGGTTAATAACAGGGTAGCAGACTATATATCGGGCCATGGAAAACAATGAAAACATTGATGGGTTGGGTTTAGATGGGTTGGGTTTAGCGGCTAAAGAAGATCTGTGCGTTTATGGCATCACTTTATTCTTTAACTTTTCATTTAGATCAATCCAATACTAATTATGTTGATAGGCGTTCCCTTTATCAGAATTGATAGTTTAATCAGTGTTTTAATTACAAATTTCAATTTAATAGTTAACAATTAATGATGCTGGAATATTCTTCGTCTTACACTTAAATCAATGAATAAGATTTAATATTAATAACTTCCTTACATTTATGAATACATCTGTTTCCTTGTTTACTTTTTTACATTTACTTAATATGTTTAAGGAATTACTACCCTAACCATTCATTACCACGTTTAACTAATTAAGGATTAATCAATCTGTATAGAATGTAACCCTTTCATATTGTCCAGTCAACCGCCATAATGCAACCCCAGTCAGCCACATAATGCAACCCTTTCATATTCTCGATGAGCGGCGAGTTTAATGAATTCGTCTTTGGTAATAATAACATACATATTCTCCAGTCAACCGCCATAATGCAACCCCAGTCAGTCGCATAATGCAACCCTTTCATATTTTCCATGAGCGACGAGGTTAATGAATTCGTCATGGCATTTTATCATTGAAAAAATTGATTAATGTGATTATCATTGTGCTATTAAAATACAAACTTCAATGTGCATTGTTTAGGGTTTAAACTGCATTTTTTTTAGAATTACCAGGTGTTCATGGGCGATTCCCCTTGCATGAAAAGTCTGTTACAAGAAAGACTAGGTTACCATGTGTTCATGGGTGCTTCCGCTTGCATGCAAAATCCATTACAAATGAGGAGAGACGACAAATGCACTACAATCGTTTCACTATCTAGAGTGGATCATATAGTCCGAAAAATGATATTAATGTTGATATATTTGAAAATAATTATGCAATAGTCTGGCTTGACACAAAATACAAGTTGTTTAACATGGAAAGGAAGTTGTGAATCCTCCATTCTTGGACCTTCAATGGAACAACAGCTGCAGCAGCCAAAATCTAGGTTTATTGACTGCTTGTTTTTTTAAGGCAACACAAATCTGCAGTAGAACGAGACTTGGAAGGAGGACCTATAATTATTTTAGGTATGTCTGTCAATAATAACTAAAGATCTTTGAAAATCCGCAAAAGATGTCTCAGCTTTCAATAAGGTCTAAAAAGATGCGACCATACTGTTCTAAAACGATCCCTCACAATATGTATTTTGTAAGCCTTTTAGCATGCATGGTTTGACTATCTATATATATTTTTTTGTTATATTGTTGGTTAGGACAGACACTCGAGGTATCATCCAGTACATGGTTAAATATGTAAAATTATAGTTGATAAAAGTTTGTTCAAATTATGAAGTTAGGGTTAGATATACACACTCTAAAAGATGCAACCATACTATTAACAATCCCTCACTGTATATATTTTGTAAGTCTTTTAGCACGCCTGGTTTGACTATCTATATATTCTTTTTAGTTATATTGTGGGTTAGGATAGGCACTCGAGGTATCATCCAGAACACGGTTAAATATGCAGGATTATAGTTTGTTATTACATATTGCATGCAATATGTAATAACATATTGCATGCAATATGTTAATGTTATAACATATTGCATGCAATATTTTGTAAGTCTTTTAGCACGTCTGGTTTGACTATCTATATATTCTTTTTAGTTATATTGTGGGTTAGGATAGGCACTCGAGGTATCATCCAGAACACGGTTAAATATGCAAGATTATAGTTGATAAAAGTTTGTTCAAATTTTGAAGTTAGGGTTAGATATACACTTTGCATTCATTAAAGCTTAACACTGTAATGAGAATTATAATTTTTAAAATTTTCTTCAAATTTTGAGATTAGGGCTAGATATAAACACTCTTATATGAAGTTTATACAACAAATTTAGGTTAAATTTACTCCCGCTTATCGACAGTCATCAGTGACAATTTTTTTTAGTTGTGCTAGTTTATTAGTAATTGTGCTAGTTCATTAGTAAACGAGGGGTCACCATTCTCCCTTTCTAAAATAATAATGTTAAATATTTTAACAAAATATTAAAAAAAAAATCATTCCCAATATTATTATATTGATTCAATGATAAAGATTTTGGCGAATGATATAATACCCATTCACAACTTGCTCTAGAGGCTTGACCTTCCTTTCCTCCCACGTTCAAGGACATTGGTTTTGGTTTATTAATCTCTTTAAAACTCCCACCCTTACTTTAAGAAGCACGTGAGTGGGTCCATTATACTAAATGATTCCCCATATCTCTTCCCATTGAGGTACCTTAAGGTCAATGCTTAAAAATAAGCTATTTAAAAATTGGGTTCAAAGCCTTGATGCCCGCATTTAATTAAAAATTGGGTTCAAAGCCTTGATGCCCGCGTTTAATGTTTCCCAACATGTATGCTTCCTCATACGCAACCAGCATGGATCATGAATAAGTCTTGCTCATACGCAACCAATTTTTCCCAACCAGATGCTTGCTCATGCTTGTTCATATGCATGTATTTAAATATTTAATTCTTTATAAGTAAATGTATTTCAATATTTATTTATAACTAATTGTACTCCATTCCAAAATTCTGAGTTTTGAAGGTTTCAATTTAAAATATTTGAAAGTCCATGTGTTTTTTCTTAACTCGAGACTTTATACAATTTTATTTATTTAAGTCTTTTATACAATCTAAAAAAACGTTAGAATTTTTTAAGGTTTCAATTTAAAATATTTGAAATAACTAGATGTATTTTAATATTTATTTATTTATAACTAAATGTACTCCATTCCAAAATTCTCAGAGTTCTTGAAGGTTTCAATTTAAAATATTTGAAATTCTATATGTTTTTTCTTAACCCAAGATTTTATATATTTTTTATTTATTTAATTCTTTTATATAATCTAATAAATGTAAGTTTTTGAATGTTTCAATTTAAAATATTTGAACCTCTAAAAAAATGTAAGTTTTTGAAGGTTTCAATTTAAAATATTTGAAAGTTCATATGTCCTCTCTTAACCTAAGACTTTATATAATTTTTATTTATTTAATTATTTTATATAATCTA
>JASDQU010712562.1:35770-50118 GCA_032191745.1 Picea mariana | reverse complement strand
TATGATTGCTCATTTGTTCATTGTTTATTTACTCTGCAACTATTGGATGATAATGCTACATTGATATAACACTTTCATTTTATGGTTAAAAATGATTAAATTTCTCTATTACGGATTCACACCCCCTCTCAGTAATCCAACAGAGGTGGCATCAATGCAGCTTCCAATTCTTCGATTCTTTCCTTCAAATTGGAGTTTTTTTATTTCCATATCATCAATTGATAATTCAAATGTTTCCCCTGTAGCCTTGTGGATGCGAGCAATTCTAGAAGGTGATACATCGCTGAGATATAACTCAAAATTGGATTTTCCTTGAATCCTTTTATTTTTTGAATGGAGTCTTTCAAAAATTATTTTTTTGGTATTTTTATCAAACAAATCATTTTGTATAGTAAAATATTCTTCTTCAGAAAAGGTTTGTTCTTGAGTTTCCAAATCAGTTGCAACTTCCCTTCTTTCTTGAAGTCTTTTCTCGTCATTGAGAAATTCTATATTATCAATATCAACATCTAGATCCATGTCCTCAAGGAAAACCCCGTCTTCAGGTACAAGCTCCTCTACCTCTTGTTGAGTACTTTGTATTTTTCTCTTAACCTGGAACTTATGAAATCACTCCAATTTTCCCTTTGGAGGGTTTGGTCGCCTCCATCATCATAATTATTGGCCGAAGACTTATTTTCTCTGGTATCATTGACTAAAAACTTTGCTTGTGTGGGCCGCATTTCTATGAAACATTGGGAGAATGTGTAACATCTCGCTCTGCTAAGCACACTTTTATTGACATGTTCTTTTAGGACACTTGCATGCAAGTGATCCAGTTATGGTATATTATGATTTCATTTTGATTATGGGATATATATGAGTATGATGATGATGATGATGATGTATTGTAACTTATGGCTATTTTGATGCATCTGTATTGGCAGATGTTATTGGCAAGTTTTCCTGAGTGTACAGGACACATGATGGGTTATTGATGTTGATGGCATCAATGGATTTCCTTAGACTATGGATTGATTCAGGGAATGGAATGTATTTTTATTGAGTATTTGATTTTATGCACATGTGATATCTGATTGATTTCAGTATGAATTATGTATATGGGTTATTGACACTATTTTTGACAGTGGATGTAGGCTTGACGATGCTTGATAATCTGACTCACATAAGGAGTAGAGGGGCCATGCACAGAATCCAAATATTGGAGGAGAGGTTTGGCAGCATCCATGTCACATCCTACTAGCACTCACATCATGGATGAATGGTAGTTTCACAATTACCTAGTTCAATAGGTCCACGGTGTTGTAAGGGCGGACTGAGACAGACGCTCACGAAGATTCTAAGGGCACGCAATAAGGCACGTCGTGTAATTAAAAAATTGAGTCAATAAATCTATGTGGCCTAGAAAACATTGAAATGATTAGACCTTGTCAGAATAGAATAATTAATTACCAGTAGATTATTAATTATAAATCCCAACAAAATTCTAATCATAAGTTTAAGTCTAAATTTAATTAAAGGACTACATGAATTATGACATAAGTTAAAAGATTGGAAAATATAACCAAACTCTAAGAAAAAAAGGAATAAAATTTAAAGGTTCGATAAAATGCACATGTGTGCATGAAAATAATAAAAAAGATTTTTAAAATAGATATAAATAAAATTTGAGAGAATAGGTGTACACATAGAATAGTATCTAAAGTCAAGCTACCACTAAGTCTAACTAGAAGAAGACTCTTGATCCAAATATAACTAAGATATAGTTAGGAGACACTCATTAAATGAGATTTTGGGGAACAAATGGACAACTAAGAGAAAAAATAGGAACACATTGGGTAATGTGAAGGAAAATGAATTTTTAAATAAAATAAAAATGGTAATTACTTGTGCAACTTGGAGAGAGTGTGACAAGTGTGTGGGTGAATATTACTAATAAAATTAATTAAAAAGAGAATTAATTTTGCATGAGGACAAGTGTCATTTGGGATATTTCTATAAAACAAATGGTGTAGAAGGGAAAGGGCATCACTGGGGATGACATTGTTATGTCGCCAAAATTGTTGACTGTGTTTTACTTGTGAGAGTTGGGATACCAAGCTTGTAGAAAGAGTGGAAGCTCTACCTTATGAGGAAATACTTGGAGCTATTGTTTGTTAGTTTCTTGTGTGTGGCCCCTTTGCGGCTCGGGGGGATAAGGGGAAAGATGAGAACCCCTAGCATTGGTTGAGAGGTACCGGTGAAGTTTCTATGATTAGAAAGCAGGAACAAAAAAGGAATGCAAGGCATTGACGGACTTCCTCAATTCTCCATCTTCAACGATTCCGGTATTTTATTTTGAATTTGTAATTGTAATGAGAGTAATTTGTAATTAGAATTAAGTTTGTTCACTGCAATTTTATTTTATAAACAAAAATTCAGAAATTAAATTGTCGCTTCCAATTATTTTACAAAAGAAGATTGCATATTTTCACTAGATCGCTGCCAAATTAAGATACAACTCTTTAAATTAGAAATTCATATGAATGCCTTTAAGACATTTGCATTTCTGAAGAAAAGAATTATATTTTATTTTAATTTTTGAGTATGAAATTTGGTTTTAATCACCGCAGTTTTTAGTTTCTTTTGAAATTAAAATCTGTAGTTCGTTGCCAAATTAAATGGCAGAATCAAAATTTTATAGCCTCTTTTGAATGCTACCAAAATTATTTACAACCTAGAAATCCAAACCCATTTTTTTTTATCAATTAGTTTACAGACTCTTGTGTATGATATTGATCGTTGTAAATTTTAGGCAAAATGAAATGTTGAGATTGTTTTTGTTCGCCGCGAACCATTTCCAATTATGGTTCTGCAGAGAGTGCAAAGTCATAAGAACATAATTCATAGTTGATTATTTGAACACTGTCAACTATTTTACAACCCCATATTCTTAATTTCTATGATTTTTTGCCTTTTATTTTGCATACCTTGTTCTTTTTTGTCGAGGCGTGGTTGGAGAACATGGCGATGTGATTTGCACTTCATGATTATACCTCCAACATGAAGGTCTGCATGGCAATATTCCAATTGAAAGGGAGCTCTCTACTTGGGTGGAAGACGCTCCTGCCTCAACTAAACATAGCCAACAAAGACATGTCATGGGAGTTGTTCGAGGAATGGTTCCAGAAGAGGTTTTTGTCTGAGGAATTCATTGAGCGTCAACTTAATGATTTCAACACCTTATGACAGGGTGGTCCAGAGTATGAGGCCAGGTTCATGGAGCCACTTAGGTATGCTCCACATCTGAACATGGAAAAGTTAAAGGTCAACAAGTTTGTGATCGGCCTTAACTTCAACATTCGTTCTACGGTGAGGATCCTAATGCCTCCAACGTTGCACGATGCAATTTAGAAGGCCCTCATAGAGGAGGAAGAGATTAACAGCGAGGAAAAGATTATTGATTGTAGTATTAACTTGGGAAATTTTGGAATAAAGGTAGACCTTATGTCACGATCTTAGGATCTTATGACATAGTGATTGGTATGGACTGGCTAGAATCGCATGATGCAATACTTAACTGTAGATGAAATGGTTAAGTTTGAAATATTATTTGGGACAGAGTAGAGTAATTGTAGGAAGAAACCAGGGAGTGTCCTTGAGGTTTATTTCTTCCCTAAAACTACAGAAGTGTATGCGCAAAGGATGCAACATATATGAAATCTTAGTGCTAAATGAAAAGGGCGAGGCGGAAGGATTAGAAAATATTATTGTAGTGCAAGAGTGTGTCGATGTCTTTCCTCAAGAGTTTCCAGGTTTACCACCTGAAAGAGAGTTGGAGTTTACAATAGACTTGAATCCTAGAACTAAACCGATAGCAAGAACGCCATATTGGATCTCAACGCCTGAATTACAGGAGTTGAAAATGTAATTGAAGGAATTGTTGGACTTGGGACTTATACATCCAAGTGTGTCACCTTGGGTTGTGTCAGTTATTTTCGTGAGAAAGAAGGATGGATCATGGAGACTTTGTATTGACTATCGTCAATTGAACAAAGAGACGATCAAGAACCAGTATCTGTTACCCAAAATTGATGACTTTTTTTCCCAGATGAAGGGAGCGATGGTGTTTTCGAAGATTGATTTAAAATCAGGATATCACCAATTATGGATTAAGGAAGAAGATATCCCTAAGATCACATTCAAGACTTCATCAGACACTATGATTTTATAGTTTTACTATTCGGATTGACGAATGTCTCAGGGGTGTTCATGAATTTGATGAATGGGGTCTTCCGAGAATACTTGGACAAGTTTGTTCAAGTATTTATTGATGACATACTGATTTATTCTCGGAGGAAATAAGGGCATGATGAACACTTAATATTGGTCCTAAAGTGTCTATGAGAAAACAAATGGTATGGGAGGTTATCGAAAGTTCCTTGTTACCAATTGAAAAATTCATTACTTGGGATATATCATATCTAGTAAAGGAATATTTGTAGATCCAGCAAAAGTAGAGGCCATTATGGAATGGCTAGCACCAACAAATGTACAAGAAGTACATAGATTTATGGGTTTATCAGGATATTACCGATGATTCATCAAAGTTTTTTCGAAGATAGCAAATCCGATCACGGAATTGTGAAAGAAAAAACAAGAAGTTTGTTTGGACAGAGAAATGCACGGAAGAAATTCAAAATCTTAAAGAGTTGTTGACGACAACACCAATACTAAAATTCCTCGACATGGACAAGGAATTCTTGGTATGCACGGATGCATCCAAGGAAGGTTTAGGCAGATTTTTTATGCAAGATGGTCGAGTGATCGCTTACATTTCAAGGAAATTGAGAAAGTGTGAAGAGAACTATGCAATGCATGACTTGGAGTTATTAGCAATTGTATATGCCTTGAGAGTTTGGAGACATTATCTCAATGGACGAAAAATTAAATTAAAGACAGATTATTGTGGATTGCAGCATATATTTACCCAGAGTGTCTTGAACACATGACAGTGGCGTTGGTCAGAAATTACTTAGTGAATACGACTTTAAGATTTCTTACATTAAAGGAACGGTGAATAGAGTGGCAGATGTGTTGAGTCAGAGACCATGCATATTCTTGGTAATACCCTTAAGACGAATCTTCGAGAAAAGATTCTAACTTTACAGATAGACAATGACTAGTATAAAGAAGTTAAGGATAATTTTAGACGAAATATCATGATGGTACCAAAGTTTGAAGGTTATTCTTTAGAAAACGATGGATTGTTGATATTTAAGGAAGAATTTACGTATCTCCTAACAAGGAATTAAGAAATTTGATATTGAGTGAAGCTCATCAAGCAATGTACATGGCTCATGTGGGAGTCACGAAGATGAAGGCAGACCTTAAGCCCTTATTCTTCTAGAAAGGAATGAAAGTAGACATAGTTAGTTACGTGGCCATATGTCTAGAACGTCAACATGGAAGGTTGAACATAGACATCTAGAAGGATTGTTACAACCACACATTTTTCCTGAATTGAAATGGGACATCATTTCAATGGATTTTATAGTTGTATTATCACTAACGGAAAGAAGACACGATTTGATTTTTGTGGTAGTTGACACTCTAACGAAGAGTGCTCACTTTAGTCCAGTGCATACGACGCATCAGGCATCAGACATAGATAGAGTATGTGTTAATGATATTGTGAGGTTACATGAAGTACAAAGAAGAATCATATCCAACCAGGGATCAGTGTTTACAGGACGGTTTCAGACCAGTTTCCAAGAGGCCTTGGGAACACAACTAAACTTTAGCACATCTTATCACATAGAGACAGATGGAAAAACAGAAAGAACGAACCAGATTTTGGGAGATATGTTGTGTATATATGTAATGGACTAGCATAAATGTTGGGAAGACTTCTTGCCACTAATAGAGTTTGCATACAACAACAGTTACCAGAGTACGATTAAGATGGCATCTTTGAGTTTTTTTACAAGCAACCATATCGGACGTCGTTGAGTTGGGATCAACTTGAGGATAGGGTCCTGGTAGGACCGGAAGTGATCCAAGAAATGGAAGAACAGATGCAATCAATAAGACATAGGCTTAAGGAAGCGCGGGATCGGCAGAAGAGTTATGATGATGCGCATCGCGTTGATCGCAATTATGAAATTCGCGAAAGAGTTTTCGTGCGGGTGAAACTGCACAAGATTTCGATCAAGTTGTGAAAAGGAAAGGAGTAGTGGCTTATCGACTAGCCTTGCTTGATTCTTGAGGCATATGCATGATGTATTTCATGTATCTAATTTACGACATTATGTTAATGATCAGTCACATTTTATTGAAATGATTTATTTGCAAGTGTCAGATGAGGATGCTCTCATGGAAGATCCAAACCGCATTCTGGACCATCGCATTCGACAGCTATGGCATCGAATAGTCGATCAGGTCAAGGTCTAGTGAGACAACTATAGTCCACACTCAACTACCTGGGAGGACGCATATAAGATGTGTCAACAGTTTCCTTACTTGTTTGATAGATTAGATATGTAGACCTATGTCTGATAATTTTGTTTACTTACATGTATATACTGTACAAACTTTGGGACGAAGTTTAAAACAAGAGGGGTTGTATGTAACATCCTGCTCTATTGAGAACACTTTTATTGACATATTCTTTGAGGACACTTGCATGCAAGTGATTCAATTATGGTATATTATGATTTCGTTTTGATTATGGGATATATATGATGATGATTATGTATTGTGACTTATGGCTATTTTGATGCATATGTATTGGTAGATTCTATTGACGATTTTGCCTGAATGTACAGGACACATGACAGGTTATGGATGTTGATGGCATCAACGGACTTCCTTGGACTCTGGATTGAGTTAGAGAGTGTATTGTATTTTGATTGAGTATTTTATTTTATGCAAATGTGATATCTGATTGATTTCGGTATGATTTATGTATATGGGTTATTGACATTTTTTTTAGAGTGGATGCAGGCTTGACGATACTTGTTAATCTGACTCACATAAGGAGTAGAGGGGCCATCCATAGAAACCATACATTGAGGGAGAGGTGTGGCAGCGTCCCTGTCACAACCTACTAGCACTCCTGCCATGGACAAATGGTAGGTTAATTATTACCTAGTTTGAGAGGTCCACGATGTCGTGAGGGCAGAATAAGACAGTCTCTCATGAAGATTATAAGGGGCATGCAATAAGGTGGATTCCTTGTTCCTTAGAATCCCTTAGTCTCTCACAAGATCGACCGAGTGGAGTGTTGACTCCAAGGATTGGACAAACTTCCAAAACTAGTCAAGGGCGAGTGACACCCTTGGAGAATGAAGGTGTGTCTTGAAGGGCACGTCGTGTAATTAAAAACTTGAGTTAATAAATCTAGGTGGCCTTGAAAACATTGAAATGATTAGACCTTGTTGGAATAGAATAATTAATTACCAGTAAATTATTAATTATAAAGCCCAACAAAATTATAAGCCTAAGTATAAGACTAAGTCTAAGTCTAAATTTAATTAAAGGACTACATGAATTATTACATAAGTTAAAAGATTGGAAAATATAACCAAACTCTAAGAAAAAGAGGAATAACATTTACAGGTTGGATAAAATGCAGATGTGTGCATGAAAATAATAAAAGGGATTTTTAAAATAGAAAGAAATAAAATTTGAGAGAATAGGTGTACACATAGAATAGTATCTAAAGTCAAGCTACCACTAAGTATAACTATAAGAAGACTCCTAATCCAACTCTAACTAAGATTTAGTTAGGAGACACTCATTAAATGAGATTTTGGGGAACAAAGGGACAACTAAAAGAGAAAATAGGAACACATTGGGGAATGTGAGGGAAAATGGCTTTTTAAATAAAATAAAATGGTAATTACTTGTGCAACTTGGGGAGAGTGTGACAAGCTTGTAGGTGTTATAACAAGATTTGACTCACCATTGCTATCTTACACAGAGGGTGTTTTTCCATTTCCCTATGTTGACTGATCAACCCCCTTTTGATAAATCCAAAGCCAAAAATATATATTTTTCCACATATATGCTCCCTAACTGCTTTGTAAGATGCATATACGCTTGTTGCTTCACAACAGCTCGTGTATATCGGGATTTGTGCCAGAAAATACAAAATGAGGTCGGGTTTCCATGTCATGACAAAAGATCTTTGATCTTTTGCCTTCCATATACTGGAAACGTTTCGACTAGGACCTTCAGTTGCATTCTGGAGGCTATAAGACAACAATTTCGAGCTATGGAAAAAGAGGAGAAAGCATTCAACTTTGAGAGCAAAGTTACCCTGGAGAAATTACTTCATATTGAGTCTGCATCCCTTTATCCCTCAAGTCTGAACACAGTGTTCAGCCCCCAAGCTCTTTCCTTATTATCGAGAGGACCTCATTACCTCTTTGCTATGAGCTTTCCTTGGTGGAGGATTGAAGTGGTGGAGACCCAGTTGGAAGGAACTTGGTTTCTTAGTTTCGAACTGTGTCAACACGGAAGTCTGTAATGTTGATACTTATGTTAATCAATTATTAATAGAAACACTCCTTTCCCATCCTATCGATATCTTGCAAATATATGATTATTATCCATGGACATGTTTGTAATGTTTATTAATGGATTGTGCTATCTGATGTGCTAACTCATTTTATATATTGTCNAACGATGGAATGGCATCAAACGATTGGATCGAGGTAGGCTTCTTCCTCATATTGCACATTTTTTTATATAGCACATGTTGGAATTGAGTTGATTTTTGCAGTCATGCCTGTCTGTTGTGGTTTACCCTTGGTCATAGAGAGTTTTTCCCTTGTAACAAAATTGGCTACTCCACTGGGGAGACGATCTTCCTTCTAAGGGTTGAAGTATTTTTTCTTCTTACATTGCTCTTTTTCCTTTGTATTTCTTGTCGTATCACAGTTGGACAGAGTCTGTTCACTCTGGGTCTGATTTTTTCAGCCTTTTACCCTTGCCTAGACTTATTTTAAGAGATATATGCCCTTTTTTCCCTGACAGTCGCATATACACGCTTGTTGTTCCACTACAAGAGGTGAATATACGCCATTTTCTCTTGAACAGCCACATATACCACTTCCCCTTGCTTGCTTGCTTGGTTTAGTGACTGTTGGGTAGGTTTTAAGGATCATTGAGCCTTCTTAAGTCTTTGTGGTGCCTGTTGAGATTATCTGGGATGACAGGAAACCCTTTCGGAGTTGAATTTTTGGGCGGTGTCTTTCTCTTTGTTTTATGTTTTTTATTTGTCCTTGGTAGTTGGGATGTCTTCTTAGCTTCTTGGTATTTTGCTTGAGTGATTGCTTTTATACACGGTAGAAGTTATATATCAAGTCACTTATCAAACCATGCATTTTCTTTTTAATACATTGAAAATACAAAAAAATAGGTATTTTGCATTGGTTGGTATTTTTGTATTGGAACCTTTATCATTAGCTTAGCACATTTAGCGAAAGATTGCATTTTACTGCTAAGTTGCAGAGTTAAAATTGAAGATTGCACCGTTTTTATTTAGCATATCATTCACTGAAAAGTTAAAGTTAGGCTTTGCATTATATCTATTTTTATTTTCATGCAGAGTCATAACACCATGAGTTTCATTTCCATACCATTTTGAGTAAGCATGGCCAATAAAATTTACTCTTTAAACTAAAATTGATTAGTAACGATTTTATTGTTTAGGGTGCACAAACTAGCCTAGGATTTAGTGCCTTGGAATAGGATTTTGTGAGTAAAATTCTCCAAGGCAATTAAATCAACATATGTGTCTAAGATAGGGAGTTGAAAAATCAATTGTATAATTGGTAATATCAGGAGGCTCCGCTCACACTGGAGTTAAGCATGAGGTCGCACAAAGTTTGTTGAAGGGATAACCCCTGGATACTCACCTAGCGTCAGAGATATTTCTATGGATTTATTCGTATTTGGGGGTCTTGCTGGTATCCATACCTCTGTGAGAGGTGGTACTTTCAAGGTTTCGGGCTTTGTTACCCTTCCCATACAGTAATCCATACTTATGACTATTAGCCTGTGCATCAGTTATACAGTGGTTGATTAGTTGTTTTACTTAGGTTTCTCATAGGTTACTTGCAGGGGTTATTCTACTTGTATCCTGAGTCAGATAGGGATCGGACAACACACAACCTTTATGGAGGATTACCTCTCTGGGGGGATCTGACCGACTGGTTGTTAATCTTACGAGGGCCCTTATAATTGATTTTGTTACCTCCCAAATTTAGCAGGGAGTCTCAGGTCCCTCCTGGACAAGGCATACCTTCTTTAGCAAGGGAGGCCACTCAGCCACTTTAGCCCGTTTGCATGCACATTGGCCATTTGACTTTTTGGTATGCTCTTTGATTACTATTTGGCCTTATGATATCTTTTTATTTGTTGAGAGTCATAAGTCATCGTGGAGTCGGACCAGCTTCCTCGCAGGTCCCGTCAGTTGTTACAGTTACCACCGGTTTTCGAGTTGTTGCCTTCTAAAAGGCGTAGAGTTATCAGGAGTGGTACACACACATCCACTTTTCAGACTTGTGATCCCACAAGGATGAGTATTGAGTATAGCCTTTAGAACACTAAGAGTTCATCAACTCCCAATCCCACTATAGTTAATTTCACTCCTTCGACACCTACAGCCGCTACAGTTGCAGTGTCGAAGGCCTACACCGGTAATATGGCTCGTCCTGTAGTCAATGCTTCGTCTCTTGACTCTAACCCTTTTGGGGGTTTTGGCCACTCACTGAGTTAAAATGTTCAGACCATCCCCATGGATACTAGTCCATTTTATTATGGTATGCCAAGTTTCACTTCGCAGTGTTTGATTGCCATCCCAATTGTTGGCCATAACGCTAGCCTTGGACCTAGGGACACTACACCTCCTTACACTCCCTTTTAATTTGGTAGCTCTCATGTTCCCCAAGAAAATCCTAATGTAGGAAGTGTCCCTTTCCTTAACCTAGGGTCTAACCCTTCTATGGCTGGATGGAACAACCAAGTTGGCGGACAAGTTCTGTCCTATATCCCTATCCCCTTAGTGCCAAATTCAACCAATACTTTTGGCATAATGAATCCACTTCAATCCTCTGGATTCCCACCCATAGGAGGTCAGTCTTATGTCTTGGGAACCCCCCAACCTGGATCTAATCCAGTTGGGGGCAGTTTGAACAACCCTCAGTTTGGAGCTAATCAAACTAGGGGAAATTTTCATAACCCTTACCAAAACATTCCTGTTGGAATGATGCCCAATCCATCTTTCACAAATCTTCCCAGAGGAGGGTCTTTTAATTATAGACAAGGTTCTGGTCCTTACCAGAATCCTGGATGGAACACAGCTTCTAATACTCAGTCTTTTGTGGGAGGATGGGGTCAGGTGTCGCAACCCCGTATTCCCTTTCTGGCAACGCTTAATCTGCCAGATTTGTCTAAACTAATGAATGACCCGGTGAGTCATGATCCCACATGGGCCCCTGTCCCCACCAAGCTTCCTTCATACATTCCAAAGTTTGAGGGTAAGAATGGCGAGGACCCTGGTGATCACATCACTACTTTTCACCTCTGGTGCTCATCGAATTCTTTGAATCACGATTCTATTGGATTACAATTTTTCCAGCGCACTCTTATCTGGATTGCATCACAATGGTATATTGAGCTACCTAGGGGGACATATGGGTCTTTTCAACAATTAGTGCTAGCCTTTCTTAACCATTTTCAACTACTTGTTCGTTACGATGCTGGCCTTGAACTTTTGTCAACTTTACGCCAGGGTTCCGGCACTCATATTTCGAACCATATCTAGGAATGGCGTAGGCAAAGATGGTTAGTTAAGACTCCCATACCCTCGGCCTTTCTTTTAGAATGGTTTTTAATGTCTTTGCATGCTCCTATTTCAAAGGACGTTGCTACTTCCAGGGTATTCAACAAGGAAGAGGCCATTTTTAGAGCCCAGCAATTTGATTTGATCTATGCTTAGTCTGGGATGTTATACCACCTTTTTCCTGACACACCGCGGTCGACTCATGATCCTAGACAGGGTCCTGGGCCCCATGCCAATGGCATTATGGGGTCCACCAATGTAAATTCCGCAGACTCGGCAATGAAGTCTGCCAGAGGACCAGCTTCATCTGGATCCTCCAAACCCACCCAATCGGTGGATGTACATTCTGTGCAATCGTCGAAAAACCCAAATGGTGACCAGCAACCAGATGGGAATAAACAGAAAGGTAGAAATAATCGTAGAGGTGGGAAGAATAAACCCAAGGAAAAGAATAATAATGGAAATAGAATGATAATGCTGGAGAGGGCACGAAAGAAAAGCGTAAGGTTAAGTTTCTATGTAAACTTTGTATGGATGATCACCTTACACACTTTTGCCCCAAACTTGCGGAGGCTGCGAGGCTTTTAAATCTTATGCCCTTGTGCTAACGAATCCTTTTCCTCACAACCAACACTTAGCCTCTAGTTCTTCAAACACCGGAAATGCGCATGGTGGGGGTCAAAACCCACCACCGCAAGATGGCGACCATGTTTTTATCAATATGGTCGACACAAAAATCGATATAGCCACTTGCTCTAGATATTACGGCTCTTCAAAATCTAGTACCAACCTAGAAGATCCTCCTCCACCCCCGGAGACGAATTTACAGATAAAGAAACTAGATCCACTGCCTCGTATTCCGAAAGGAGTATTCAAGTGCTCTACCCATAACCCTAATGCTAGAGCTGCCCAGAACTACTCTATTGTTGAGGATCTGGGCCAAACACCTTGCACGATGTCCACTTTGGAGGTACTCAAGACGTGTCCATCATAGAGGAATGCCTTACTCTCTGCCTTAGGAGCTCTAGAACCTAGTGGCTCGAAGATCATCAAGTTTGATGTCACGGACATGAAGCCTCACTTACCCTGCCATGTGGCTTTCCAAATCCACGTGGAGTATTCTAAATATACCATCAAACGAGCGGTCGTTGATGAAGGTGTTGCCACTTGCATGATGTCCTTAGTCTGTTGGAAAGCTATCGATTCTCCAACCCTTTCAAAGTCGTTGACCATGTTGACCACATTCAATGGTCATTCCTTCTTCCCTCATGGTATTCTCTCTGCCTTTCCAGTCCAGTTAGGTGGGAATATGGTAGAGGTGGACGTAGAGGTAGTTTATGCACCTCTCAATTATAACTTGTTGCTAGGTCTCAATTGGACTTATGCTATGGTCGTCATCGTATCGTCTGTTTTCCGCATGCTTTGCTTTCCTCATCAGGGGGAGATTGTGACGATAGACCAATTATCCTTTTTGTACTCTAGCCCGAATGCATCTATTGGACCATCGATCCCTGTGGTCAACAATTCTCATCCGACAACTGAGAATATCGGTGTCGGAATGTATTCTTCCCTCATGGTTACTTTCAACTTCTCGACACCAACTCACCACATTTACACCATGTCCAGTATGCCTGCTTCAGTAGAGAAGTCCATCCCTTTCCATACTTCTTGTCTTAGTGACCCTTGGACCCTACCTTCTCTGACTTTGTCGATTGAAGGTCAGTCACATGCTGGAATGGCTATGCCACTATCGGTAGTAGAGATTGCATATCAAGCTATCCTTGACTCTTCTGTCAATCCCGATCCTATTCCCTCATAGACGGTCGAGGAGGATCTAGTTCTTAGGCCCGTGTGGGCCACTTTGTTATCTTGTTCACATGATTTCTCGGATGAGACTTTGCCTTCGGACGAAGCCATCCTTGAAGCCATGAATGTTTCCGAGAGACCTTGGGATGATATGCATCATCGATCTTATTTTCTCTCAAGTCTTGAAATAATTGAGCAAGATGATTTTAGATCTACCCTGAGTGAGATAGTCGGTCACGTCGTAGTTCCACACACAAGGCATTTATGCTGAAGGGAATATGGTGAGTATTTCTCCCACCGTCTAGATCGATATCTCTCGTACCCCTGGCAAGATCGAAAATGTAAATATAGGTGCAGATTGTTCGCCAGAGGAGATTCTGATCTACACCAAGCTCTTCAAAGAATTTCGAGACGTATTCGCTTGAAGAGATGCCAGGGATCGACCCCCATATTGTCAAACATGATATTAGGACTTACCCGGATGCTAAACCCGTTCGACAACATCTTAGAGATGTTAATCCTAGGAAGGCCCCTGCTATTAAGGCAGAGGTAGAGAAGCTACTATTAGAAAAACAGGACCGTGGAGCAATAAAATAAAACAAATGCAGAAACAAAACATAGAAGACACACAATACAAGAGAGACACAGATTTACGTGGTTCACCCAATGTGGGCTACGTCCACCAGAGAAATTGCCAGGTCCTTCCTTT
>JASDQU010712562.1:15922-35670 GCA_032191745.1 Picea mariana | reverse complement strand
GGGTATAAACACAGCTGAAAGTAAAAGACCTATAAATCAGGAAGATAATCAGGCTCCACAACCAATAGCTACTTAATGTCATCTTTATCTACCCGGTTCCCTTGACCGAATGGGTATCCAACCCCGTTCTCGTGAATAAAAAGAAAGGAACCATCCGCGTGTGTATGGACTTTCGCGACCTGAATAAGGCCTGTCCTAAAGATAACTTCCCCACGCCTTTCATTGATCAAATTCTCAATGAGTGTGTAGGAAGCAAAATATTCTCTTTTATGGGCGGATTTTTAGGCTATAACCAAATCCAGATCAAACCCAAAGACCAACATAAGACAACATTCATATGTCCTTGGGGCACATTTGCATACAAGAAAATTCCTTTCGGCCTAAAAAATGTCATAGCAACCTTCCAACGAGCCATGACTTTCGCTTTTCATGATCTCAAACACATGGTTGAAGCTTACCTCAATGATCTTGCTGCTCACTCTCGCAAGAGAGTGGATCATGCTACGCACCTTCGACTGGTTTTTGAAATATGTCGCTACTATAGAATCCTACTCAATCCTCATAAATGCATCTTTTGCATTAGATCTGGCCATCTCTTAGGATTCTTAGTCTCTGAGACAAGGATCATGGTAGATCCACTTAAGGTTGAGGTAATTCTTTAGTTGCCTCCCCTGCGCACGATTAGACAGCTTCAAGGTTTACAGGGGAAAGCTAACTTTTTGCGTCGGTTTATATTGAATTATGCCAATATCACTAAGGGTTTCATGCACCTATTGAAGAAATACACCTCGTTTATCTGGGATGAGCAAGCCCAACAGTGTTTTGATGCTTTAAAGAAAGCCTTGGTATCAGTCCCTCTGCTGAAATCTCCTGATTACAATAGAGATTACTTGTTGTATGTCACCACGTATGAAGAGACCATTGGTATGGCTCTAGTTCAAGAGAATGATGAGCTCCACGAGCACATCATCTACTATCTCAGTCAAAATTTAGTCGGTCCTGAACATAATTACTCACACGTTGAAAAGCTAGCTTTGGCTACCATCCACGCAGTCCAACGTTTACGACACTATATATTTCTGTGCAAAACTACTGTGGTTGTCGATGTTAATCCATTTCAATACGTCCTCACTAGACGTATCATAGGCGGAAAATATAATAAATGGATTGTCATCTTACAAGAATTTGATCTCGACTTTTCTTTGGCCAAATCCAATAAATCACTAGTTTTTGCAGAGTTAATATCTGATTTCCCATGATTAGACGAAGATGTTATTCATGTCGATTCGTTCGCAGATGAACACATTTTCCTCGTCTCGTCGTCCGACCCCTAGTATGGAGATATTGTTTTATATCTTCAAACCTTGAATTTCGCTCAGCATCTCTCACGAGATGATCAACGGTGTGTTAGATACCAAGCCAAAAAGTATACAATCATCGGTGACACTCTGTATCGTCGAGGAATAGATAGTATCTTACGTCGTTGCTTAACTCACGAAGAAGTTGAGTTAGTCCTTAATGATTGCCACAAAGGGTCTTGTGGTGGTCATCTATCTGGGCTTGAGACAACCCAAAAAATCTTGCGAATCAATTACTTCTGGCCCACCATATTTAAAGATTGTATTGAAGCAGTTAAGAAGTGTCACCCCTACCAGGTGTTCACTCGAAAAATGCGCTCGTACCCAGCCATCTTCACCTAGTCATTACCATCGGTCCCTTCACCAAGTGGGGAGTAGATTCCGTTGATTGCAACCCAACTTTGACTGGGGGGCATCAAAACATTATCGTGGTTGTCGAATACTTCACCAAGTGGGTTGAAGCCATGCCTACCAAGAAATCCGATGGGAAGACTGCAGCTTTTTTCATATTCAACCAAATTATCACCCGGTTCGGTATCCTGAGTGAGATTGTCACTGATCATGGCAGTCATTTTCAAAATGAAATGATGATAGAATTAGCATCTAAGCTAGGTTTTAAACATGATCACTCGTCTCCTTATTACCCCCAGGAAAATGGGCAAGTAGAGGCCGTCAATAAGTCTCTCAAGACCATCTTGCAAAAAACTGTCAGTGGAGCAATTCCAACTGGCACATCATGTTATATCCCGCACTTTGGGCATACCAAACCTCGGTTAAGACTTCCACCGGTTTTTCTCCTTTTCAGTTAGTACACGGTGTGGAGTCGATACTTCCCGTTGAATGTGAAATCCCTTCTCTCAAATTGGAAGTTGAGCTCCTACCTGACACTTCGTATTTAGAGCGATGCCTTGTACACCTAGAGAGTCTTGAGGAGCAGCATTAAGATGCCTTTACGGCTATCGAGGCAAACAAGAAATGTGTCAAGGTTCAATACGATAAGTCTGTCTGTCCCCGGTTGTATGCTGAGGGTGACTTGGTCCTTTTGTATGACCAAGCCAAAGAACTGCTAGGGGCAGGCAATTTTAAACCCATGTGGCACGGTCCTTATATCGTGCGACGTGTTCTAGAAAAAGGAGCCTACGAGCTGGAATATTATGAAGGGAATAAATTGGTTGAGCCTAGAAATGGGCTCTACTTAAAAAGGTATTACGCTTGAGCCATGGGCTTGGGAGAAACCCTTTGTATACTAATGTAAATTTAGTGCATATACACCTTTTCCCCTTTTTTTTGTCTTTGGCTTGCTTATCGAGTTTTCCCTTTTGTTGGCAGATGTCAATGGAGTCTTTGGTCTACGTAGGACTCGCAGATGGAGCCAGTTGTCATACATGGAACTTAGCTTCCGCTGCTTGGGTGATTTACTTGCCTGAGGGTCTGTTGGTGTCTTCAGGTGGCATATGCCTAGTGCCATCCACGAATAATGTGGTCGAATACAACATTGTCATATAATTATTGCATGATGTTATCTCACATGGTATTCACTCTATAGAGGTGCACCTGGATTCTTAGTTAGTCGTATGTCAGTTGAAGGGTCAGTACCATGTGCGTGATCCGACGTTACTCCGTTGATTCCTACGGGCACGTCTTTTAGAGCGACAATTTGATTTTATTACATACTTTCACATTCCTAGAAGTTCTAATCATGTATATGATGCCTACGCTAATTATGTTTTGAATTGCCATTTGTCACATTAATAAAGCAAAGAAAACCATTAAATCAATGTACACATTGTAAGATATAAGTACAACCGAAGATCCCTCTTTATATATTTCCAAAAAATATGGTGTTTTATATTACAAAATTGGGGCTAAAACCCTCAAAAATACATATACAGCCAATATACATGTCACATGACATCTACGCCTGTGGCGCCAGATGAGTCTCATGATAGCAAACCATGGCATTGTCAAGACGCCAGAAGAGTCGTACCCATGCTCTAGGTACACCGACAACCTGCCTCTGCATGGCTTCAGGTAGATCCTCCACCTAAACCATAGGAATCCTTTGTGTCAAACACGACAGGTTGCTCTGCACGTTCTGAAGGAATCTCTCCACCTCTCCTCCCACTGCCTCATCTGCCTGGTGCCTCCGCCTATGTCATAGGAATCCCTCTGGTCATTGTGGACCCATGTCTGCAACCACACAAGTATCGAGTTAATATTTAAAAACACCATCCAAAAAATATTTGTGTTCTTTTAAATACAAAAATACAAAAAATGAAATATATAAAAAATATTGTTTACCTATGGTGCCGTAGGCGGATCCTGGTGGAAGTGGCATATCAGGATCACCTCTTAAAACAATTCTCGCATAGGGATAGTCATCCAAAGCTATGATTTGTCTCCTCCACCAGAAGAAAAAATCATCATTGTAGGGTGTCACCACCCTACCTCCCCCCTATCGTCTCATGACCTCGATCCCTCGCGCCATACCTGGATCACGTGGCCCTCTAGGAATGATCTCCACTCTAGGTCCCAGGCATGGGATCCACTTAAAAAAGAACATACAAAGGATAGAAGAAAACCCGAAGTTTTTCTTTTCCCCCTACTTGCACTCTGTCAACTAACATTTCATATTGGTCAGCAGTGAGGTACACCAATCATACACGGTAGGTCTCGCACACTCCAGTGCGTAAAACATAAGCGGTCTCGATGCTTGATGCAGCGAGGCCGACCCTATGATCCTGGTAAGAACGAGCACAATAATCTTCAAGGTGAGGTTACCTATAGCCCAGATAGGGATTTGACTTCCCACCATGGGAGTCCCTGCAACGCAGTGGGCCTCAATGTATTCTTCGACCTTCATCCCACTCCCGGCCCTGCGTGACTTGAGGTCCATGACCTCTCCTTGGCGTGAAAGTCCTGTTAAGAAGTAGATGTCCTCTACTTCGATCCTTAATGGTTGTCCATCAAGGATAAAGCTCTCACTATCTGGATCCCAATAGCCCACCATCATTTCCAATAACCTCACTTGGGCCCTCATTCCTTTGAGAGCTCAAAACTTGTATAGACCACATCTTTTTAATGTCGCTTGAGCCATCGGATCCCGTTCCACTGCTGCATCTACCTCCTCATGCTCTCTCTCCCTCCAATCCAACACCATCCTGCAAAAACCAAATCACTTTTTGAGTTAGAAGCTTATTTTTTTCCATTTTGCGCAAGTATACGTGGGTTATCCAAGAACAGTCGCGGGTAGGGCCTGACATACGCTCCTTGTAGTTCACACAGGGGCGTATATCTAGTCATATACGCGACATATTAGTAGAAACCCACGTATACTAAAAAACTCAATTTGTGCCCTTAAAAACTAAAAAAATGGAGCCTAATTCAAAATTGTAAACCATTGAATTTGAAGAGGATGGGATGAAGAGTTACCTGGACCAGACAGTTTGCGATTCTGTTGCCTATTGCTCCTGCGATTGTCGTTTGAATTCTGGATGTATGTTAGTCCAAATTGCACTATTTTGGGTGAAAATGAAAATGACATATTTTATTACTATTTATAAAATATTTTTACCCATTTGATACAGTTTATGTTATTATTTTGTCTAATGGACTAATTCAAAAATGGTTTTAAGCTGGTTTTTGTAGTTTCGACTCAATTTTCTTATAGATTTCAACGTCATGGTTGGTCGCTCGTCTCCTCAGGAAGGTATATTCATAACCTAGTATATAGGATATGTATTCACTACATCGTGTAGTTTTGCATTATCCTTCAATTACCACTTTTTACGCCTTAGGTACGAACCCATTTATTGCGACGCATTAACCTCCATCTGCTATCATAGCATCATTAATAAATGGTAGAGACTTACCAAACATGAGTACCCTAGTTAGAACCTCTTTGTCATTTGGTGCCCATGTCGAGATTTTTCCTTAGGATCGGGAGTCCATTAGAATTCGATACATGACTTTACAATGAGCCTCATTTCTCATTCATGCACACGCAGCCTTATTACCCGCGGACTCCCAAAAAATGAGTCTTAGTTAAGCTCTTTTCCGAATCATTATTAAAAATTGAAAAGATCGTCGAGTGATTTGTCCCTTTCACACTCGTTAAAATTGGATTTGAAAGATCATGAGTCTTAGTTAAGTTCTTTTCCGACTCGCTATCAAAAATGGAAAATATCATCGAGTGAAGTTGTATTTTTCACACTCGTAAATTGGATTTGAAAAGACGTCTATTTGGCACAAGTTTACCCCTTTTTCACACCAAGTAGACTAAAAGATATAAAAAAGGACATTTTTTGGCGTTAAATTGTTATTGCATCTCATGCCCTTGCTTGCAGTATTGAGCCTTTAGCCGGTTCTCACTTTGCATTATAAACCATGGCCCAAGCAGTTTGCATCCTCAACCAAGCAAAGCCTTGTTTATATCCTTCTCAATTTGACACCCTATACCCTGGAGGGAACATCACCCCAAGTGTCCATCTCCCACATGCATTTCCTTGCATTGAGCATAGGTACGTTCCACTTTTGGAACTAGTTTTGCTTACTTGCGACACTCGTTCCCTCCTCTGTATCATAGCATTAACTTGTTATGAAAAAACAAAAAAAGATAGGCGAGAAGGGAGTACTATATCATAATTGGCAGTAGTCGTGTCACCTTTGAACAAAGCACAAATTTATTGAGTCCTTGAGTCATCATAATTTTAGGTTTAACATGGCCTTAGGAAGCTAATCTCGTTACAGAATTTTCTCTACCGACTGGTTAATCTTCCAGTCACTATAGAGAACATTATGGATGCCTCCTGCATCTAGTTGTCACATCATTAAGTCTATGTTGTCGTATTCCACTGTATGTCTCATGCTCTTGTTCAAAGGAATTCTATCAACCTGTGTCGGCCACTCCTCATAAATCTTGACTTTGCATGTTGGCCATACCCTCAGTTTGTCTCAGAATCACATGATACTTTGGTCATATGATGCACCTTGGCCCTACTTTCATCATTGGTAGGTCACCTTGAACCCAGCAATCGACATTTCATCATGGGTTGTCGACTGGGTGGTTTCCTTTGTGTTCGATCGCAAGACATCTATTCACACTTTGGGATTCATGCAGTGTCTTGGATGCCATTAGCCTTATTGGTGGTTTCCTCGCCTTTGTCAGCAGTTTTCATCATTGGTTGTTATTCAGAGGGTCTTTTTCATATACCGCTTGCATTTGGCACACGCGAAAGATGCACAGGGTCGTTGGTTCATGAACATGTTCTTCGTTCGATCTCCACCAAATCATGAAGCTCCTGCTTTGTTCCTCATGATGACTGAAGAGAGATGCCTTAATTCTCTCCTTTCAATAGGTCTCTTTCCATCAACTTCAGCTCATGTATTCTGGATACGAGACCTAGAGTTTTATGAGTACCTCGAGGCTTGCAGTCATTAATGGCAGGCTCTCTTGCCATTGACAAATGGGAATACATCAATGTCTCATGATCAATGGATCTCTCAAGTGTTTGACACCAACCCCTTTATTAACATTTGTAGAGATGTACTTGGTGCCTTGATACCTACTTTCATCATTGGTAGGTTGTCTCGCGTTTGTTAACGGTATACCTCAATGACCATTAATCAAACGATGTCTCATCGTACTCGACCTCAACTCATTTATTCACATGATGTAGACTTGCACCATTGGCGGATTGTATTGAAGACTTGAAGACATCACTTTGTGGACATAGCTTTCCTGAGTTGTTGCTTCCATTTCATTGGAATAGTACCTATTTGACTTCAGTGATCATGGGAGATTAGATTGTACTCCATGGTATACAGATATCTTCAGATTGATTTTGAGGCTGGTTTCACTGGGCCTTGTTTGTGACTATGACATCTATTGGCATGTAACTGCATTTATACTTACCTACTCATGGCCATGAACACTCGTTGGTTTATTTTCCACATGGATCTACATTGTATTCTTGGCAGCCATGTATGCAAAGTCAGTACATAATGTAATGAGTAATTGAGTTCGTCCAACTGGTTCTCTACCACTCTACTTCTTGGTTATTTATAATGTATTTCGGCCATCGTAGATACTCCTCTGATCTCACACATTAGGGGGCATCTGTTATAGCAAGATTTGCCTCACCATTGCTATCTTGCACAGAGGGCCTTTTTCCATTTCCCTATGCAGACTTATCAACCCCCTTTTGATGAATCCAGAGCCAAAAATATATATTTTTCCACATATACACTCCCTAACTGCTTTTCAAGATGTGTATATGCTTGTTGCTCCACTACAGCTCGTGTATATCAAGATTTGTGCTAGAAAATACAAAATGAGGTCGAGTTTCCATGTCACGACAAAATATATTTGATCTTTGGCCTTCCATATACTGGAAATGTTCTGACTCGGACCTTCAGTTGCATTCTGGAGGCTATAAGAGTACAATTTCGAGCTATGGAAAAAGAGGAGAAAGCATTCAACTTTGAGAGAAAAGTTACTCTAGAGAAATTACTTCATATTAGGTCTACATCCCTTTGTCCCTCAAGTCTGAACACAGTGTTCATCCCCCAATCTCTTTCCTTATTATTGAGAGGACCTCATTACCTCTTTTCTATGAGCTTGTCTTTGGTGGAGGATTGAAGTGGTGGAGACCCAGTTGGAAGGAACTTGGTTTCTTGGTTTCGAACCGTGTCGACACAGAAGTCTGTATTGTTGATACTTCTGTTGATCAATTATTAATAAAAATACTCCTTTCTCGTCCTATCGATATCTTGCAAATATATGATTATTATACATGGGCATGTTTGTAACGTTTATTAATGGATTGTGCTATCCGATGTGCTAACTCATTTTATATATTGTCACTATTTACTTGCATCGCTTGTTTGTTGAGAACTTCTTGCAGGTGTAAAGCTTTGGGTCAAAGTGCTCAATGATGGAACGGAATCAAACGATTGGATCAAGGTAGGCTTCTTCCTCGTATTGCACATTTGTTTATACAGCACATGTTGGAATTGAGTTTATTTCTGCATTCATACCTATCTGTTGTGGTTTACCTTTGGCCATAGAGAGTTTTTCCCTTGTAACAGTAGGTGAATATTCCTAATTAAATTAATAAAAAAGATAATTAATTGTGCATGAGGACATGTGTCATTTGGGATATTTCTATAAAACAAAAGGTGTATAAGAGAAAGGGGATCACTGGGGATGGCATTGTTATGTTGCCAAAATTATTGATTGTTTTTTACTTGTGAGAGTTGGGATACCAAGCTTATAGAAAGAGTGGAAGCTCTACCTTGCGAGGCGAAGTTATTGTTTGTTGGTTTCTTGTGTGTGGCTCCTTTGTAGCTCGGGGGGCTAAGGGGGAAGAAGAGTACCCCTAGCATTGGTTGGGAGGTACCGGTTAAGTCTTTGTGATTAGAAAGCGGGAACAAAGAAGGAACGCAAGGCATTGACGAGCTTCCTCAATTCTCCATCTTCAATGGTTCCGGTATTTTATTCTGAATTTGTATTGTAATGAGAGTAATTTGTAATTAGAATTAAGTTGGTTCACTTCCATTTTATTTTATATATAGAAATTCATAAACTAAATTGTCGCTGCCAATTTAATTTAGAAAATAAGATTGCAGATTTTCACTGGATCGTTGCCAAATTAAAATACAACTCTTGAAATTAGAAATTCATATGGATTCCTTCAAGACATTTGCATTTCTGAAGAAAAGAATTATATTTCATTGTATTTTCTGAGTATGAAATTTGTTTTTAATCACCGCAGTTTTCGGTTGCTTTTGAAATTAAAATATGTAGTCTGTTGCCAAATTAAATGGCAGAATCGAAATTTTAGGGCCTCTTTTGAATGCTGCCAAAATTATTTATAACCCAAAAATCCTAACCCGTTTTTTTTATCTATTAGTTTACAAACTCTTGTGTCTGATATATATCACTGTAAATTTTAGGCAAAATGAAATTTTGAGATTGGTTTTGTTCGCTGCGAACAAGTTCCAATTATGGTTTTGTAGTTAGTGTAAAGTCATAAGAATAGAATTCATAGTTGATTAGTTGAACACTATCAACTATTTTAGAACCCTGAATTCTTAATTTCTATTATTCGTTGCCTTTTATTTTGCATACCATGTGCTAAGAAATTATTTGAATGATGCGCTAGAATTTTAGCATGCCCGAACTACTTATTGTATTATGATCACTGCCATGTTAATTTCCAGGCTCTGAGTTTAGAGAATTTTGTTGTTTTGTATCAATTTATCTACTTTTCCGAGTTAAGAAATTTGTGTGATCTTATAAAGTTGTTGGCAAGTCTATAATGTTAGATTTGCTAAAATCGTTGTACAATTCAATGGTAATACCGAATTTAAATTTCATGTGGTCTTGAAAATTTTATGGAAGTTCCATCAGTTTAGTAATTCATAGAGTCTATGTATATATTTTTCCAATCTAAAATTAGAACCTCATGTGGTCGTTGTAAATTAATATGCTTCCGAATTTGAAAATTGTTGTGATCCCTGTGAATTATTTTCAGATCTGAAATTTAATTGTATGGTCATCGAATTATTGTTTGTAATTCCTGTGTGTAGCGCACTCATATTTAGTATAGTCTGCATTATTAAAAAAATTAGGTCTGGAAATGCATGGGTTGCTGCCAAATTAAAATACATACATGAAATGTAGAAATTTCGCTTGAACACTGCCAAATTAAATTACCACTCCCAAATTTTAGAATGTGTCGGGTCGCAGGCAAGTTAATTGCAACCTGGAAAAATTAGAATGGTGTTTGGTCATTAAAATATATGTGCATTTTAGAATTTGAAGTTAGTAGGGCCTATGTATATGTTTTGCATGTCGAAAAAGAATTCGTTGGGGTTTGTAATATCGTTATCGTGTAGCTCTGAAATTTTAGAAAATATTATATTGATTATTGTCGCTCATTTGCAAATTTGAAATTTAGTATTTTCTTTAGTCATGAAATCTATTGTAATTCTTGAAGGTGTATATTTGTGGTTGAATTAGTTTGCTTGCTGGAATAATTTGTAGGGTCTTAGGCAATTGTTAACTTGAAATTCTGGAAGGTGAATTCAGTTTAATCGTTGAATTCATTTTACAAAGTTTGGAGGTCCAACTTCGTTGGTCACCATGAATCTAACTACGATCAGGAATTAAACTTTCTCATGTCTTTGGAATGATAGTAAATTCTGAAAAGTTAGGAATCTCTTGGTCTCTGTAATGTAATCGGAATGAAGTTTAAGATTTTATTGATTGCTGCAAAATTTATTGTTGATATCGGGTGTGGATTCATTAAGTTTACTATAGTTATAGCTTGTAAATATGGGAACTAAATTGTAGCGATGTTGTGGCATTAGTTAGAGTTATGGTTGGAATTTCATTGAACGTTGTTTAAATAGTTAACACATTTGGGAACTTGAACTGGTTATAGTAGTTGTCAAAATTTTTATAGAACTGGAAGCTTAACTCAGAGTTAAGATTGTTGTGTTGATAAAATTTAAGTAATAGACTGCTAGAAATTAAATCTTAAACTGTGGAGTTACATTTTAAAGAAAAAGGGTATATATATTTAAATTTTTTGTTCGTTGTCATTTAAAATTTCGGAAAGAATTTAGAAATTAATTTGTCACTCCCAAATTAATTCACAATTTTGGAATTCAGAATTCCATTTGAACGCTGCCAAATTAAATTTCCTTGGTTTGATTTTCCTTGTTTCGCTGCCATCAAATTTGATAACTTGAGATCAGAAATTTTAAATTAGCATTTCATTTTCTTCCCATTCTTTGTAGAGTGAACTGGTACTTCCAACAAATTTGGGTATAGTATAAGTTACCATAAGTACTAGTTAACTTATGTCATGGTTGGGTTGAACAACCTTAAGTTAATTGAACATTTAGAGAGAAGATTTAAGGAATATTACAATTCTCCTTAAGAGTTTTAAATTATAAACTTAAGGATGCATTTAGAGTGAGACTTAAATGGAGTGTAAGTTGTATTGAAAACTTAGGAATTTTTGGTGCCTATGATAATGACGACTTCAACAGGTGTTATATGATAACGATGCAGTTGAAATAGGACAACTTACATTGGAGATAAGATAAGAATTTAATTGCACAAATCCATGATAGAGATTAACTAATCATGTTAGGTATGCATAATATGATTGTTTTGTATTTTCGGAATATCGACTTATCTTTTTACCAATTAAGAATTGTTGTTGACATTGTGATTAGAGGTTGAATTAAACGAAAGTTGTGAGTCTAACTTGAAATGAATTAATTATTTCTATTAATATTAGTATGTGTATGGTATGAAAATTTTAGCAATTTCTGGCTAAAGAACTTAATCTGTGGATTCATCACATGCGTGTTAAGTGGAATTTCTTGTTATGTTTCACGATAAATGATATAAGATGTTCTTTCTCGATTCATTTGAATGATGCTTAAATGGTTGTTTAATCATAATAGATTATACTCTGTGTTTAAATAATTTATGATGGGTATTGTTGTTGATTTAGTCACGAAATTCAGAGTATGATTGTGGTTAAGGGAACTAGATATCTCCTTGTTCTTCAGAACAGTCGCCAGTCCTGAGACCTTAAATGGTCAAAATCAATCAGATGAATCCTGGACTTGAGCGTTGATTATCTGTCTTGGAGGTCCTAACCTTGTAGGATAGGTTGGGCGGGTAGCTACCTTATGTTATTTTTATGTGATATGGTTGATCTTGAATAATAGTGATGTTGTATTTAGATTCTTGTTTTGTGGTGATGTGTTGATATTGAATGTGTAGTTATTGATGTATGTTGTGTCGCATATCACTTGTCCTAACAATTGTTTCAAAAAAAATATTTACCTCTAGTATACTCACTTATTTTGATGTCGTAACGGAAGGGACGTTATTGAATGAGTATTTCTTTCATTAACCACTATTACCCTTTGTTTATGTTGATCTATAGTACTAATGACAGTCTTGATATCCTATGCTTTTTTTTCAACAATTATCATTGGTGGGTCTCGACTATCGCCCTCTTCTTCCCCAAATAAAAATGTATTAGCAAGTGAAATACTAAAACCAATAGATGTCATATGGTCCATGAAAAAGTGTTTGGGTTCAAACCCCCTAAATTAATATGCAAACTTTAAACTGTATTGGTCCAACTGCACTGCAAATTCATCAATTTTTGAAATACCTCTCAACTAAATTTCCCCAATTTCCCACAGTAAAGGAATGATTTTCTTCTTTCTTTTATCATAAAAGAAATGTACCCAAAATATGTATTGTTTGGCAACCTCTATAACAAATATTTTATCAGGACCATAGTACGGGAGATAAAGAGGCCTTAAACAAAAAAATAGATTCTAAAAACACTATAGTGGTCCATACTTTCAATGCTCCCCTTTTTGTCTAGAAAGGTTGATGCTTCCAAGGATAGTTTGGATGTTTTTATCCCAAAGATAAGTTTCTTAAAAGAAGATAAAAATTCATTATAAACTTCATAAAAATAGTATGTATCCTTTTGTTTCCATAAGGATTGGTACCACATTGGTATTGGGTTGATTTTATAGTCAACTCGTCTTCCCACACTCAAACCCTTAAAAACATAACAGTAGGTGATAACAAATATTAAATATGAAGACATATAAAATCTCTTGTTTTTCTTGAAATTTGATCATTGCAATGATATTTCTCCATATATGATCTTCACCCAGTTGAAGATTGCTTTTTCATGAATTATGAAATGTAAAATGTGAAGAGTCGACCGAGGAATAGTTGATCCAGATGGATCTCGGTGGCCATCCACCTTTTCCACTGAATCACCATTTTGAGCCTGTGGTTTTGATAAACCATGATATTTACCCTTTTGATGGGGAATGGAATGTAATTTCATCTTCATTTCTTAATTACATACATCATGTAATGATTTCCTAGTGGTCTTATGTACATACCTACATCATATTATTAATGCACCGGATCCCATTAGAAATTCGCAGTTAAGCACGCTCAGGCTAGAGTAGTATTCGAATGGGTTACCGCCCGAAAATTCCTAGTGTTTTAAATGCCTATGGAATTTTATAAACTTAGTCCAATTTATCCCACATGCATCATGGGAATTGTTCTCCTCTCACTCTCTCATATATAATTGAGGTGAAGGAGGCCCTTTAAGTAGGAAATGGAGTGTTACGTAAATCTTGTTGTGAATGAAGCGTAGCCAACATCTCTTTCTTTTCAGACATAGGGCTACCCCATTCTGCCAGTTTTCTATCTTGTTCATTAATAGAAGTTGGTTTTCACTATATTTTTGTGTTCTTCACATTATCTCTATGTATTCCCTTGTTATATATTGGTTGTTTTTTGTCTTCATGTCGTTCTCAAAATAATCTGGATCAATAGTTGTTATAAAGTCTTCACCTGTCACTCTGGAAAAAAACCATGTTATCTCTCGATAAGGGTTTTTTAGTAAATTGGCATGAATATTAGATAGGTCTTCAAGCATTGTTGCAGATTCTTCAAGATACTCCCGTAAAAGTTCCGGTCCACTATTTATTTCCTTTAGGAAGCTTCTGGCTTCATCTCCTTTGAACGTAATTGTTGGCTCAGGAAATTTTAACATTCTTTTGAAAACTGATGGTGATCACGAAACATGAGATTCTCCTTGGAGTTGGATTATTCTTTGATTTTGATCATATTTTTCTACACACTAGGAAACTATATCTCTAGAATCAAAAACTTTGGGTACACATCCTGCTAAGGCAATTCCTGATGTCCAGACTTTGTTTTCATTCCTTTATAGCAATAGAAATGATGAATAATACCAATATGACCTCGACCACTGGAATCTCTGGTCCTCCCGCCGAAAAAAAATTAGAGTATCCACATAGAATTGTTCTCTTTTTCTTGTAGTCATGTTTGATGAAGTTGGTGGACTCTTGTACAGTCACTTTCAGATGTTAATTTCAAAGTAAACTCTTTTTTGATAATATAACTTGAAGCTCTTCTTTCAAATGAAGCATTAATGTGAATTAAATTCGAGCTAATGGAGAAATGCCTCGAAAATTCTGCCATTAATAACGACCTTTCAATATTTTAATTAGTAGTTTTCCTCAGTAAAATTAGCATTAAATATGTCTTGGGAAAAGTTACAAGACAATACAAGTATTATAGCAGAGGATCGGATGTGGATTTCAAGATATATTAGAGTCAATATGAACTCGCGGGTCTACTAATTCGCGGTGAAAACTCAAGAAATGGTTAAGTATGGGGTTGCATCGGTGGAACGTAAGGAGAAGATAATTTTGAAAAGTTATGACCTGCAAACCCGCGGTGAAATTGAAAATTAGCTAAGTATTGAAATACAAGAGAGTAAAGAACACTTTTAGAAAATGATTAAGTGTCATAAGTCGGTCATTCGGACTTGTAGTGATGACAATCAAATGAATTAGGGAACTTGCTCATACCCGCAGTAAAAAACTCGAAAAGATTCTAAGTATAGTGCAATATGAGGATCGCGGAACATGGTGTGCATTTTGTTGAGAGAGGATTTTTTGGACTTTAACAAGACAATGCAACAAACCCACGAGAAACAAAAAATGAACTAAGTGTTGGTGCAAATTGGATGCAATGCAATACGATGGTGCACTTTGAGGAAGGCAGAATTTATAAGAAGACTCATGAACCCGCCAAAAGATGGAAAAATTTCTAAGTATAGAACCATGATATAAAAGAGAGAGATTTGTGACTTAGCATATTTTAGGTTCAACACTCCTCCTTCTCCTACTGTTTCCCCTCCACATGTGTCTAAACCAATATCCACGTCTGATCCTCCTCCTCCTCCTCTTCCTTCGCTTGTGTCACCATCCACAGATCATTGTCTTTCTCCTAGTCCACATGTGTCTTCATCCACCAATCCCCCTCTTCTTCCTCTTCCTCAACATGTGTCACAAGATTTTGATGCTTTGGACACTATGATCACATCGATTATTATTGATGCACATATTCACGATATTGATATAGAGACAATTGATAGTGCACTTATGCTGAGATTTGTTTCTAAGATAGTTTTTCTTGATAAAGGCTCTACCTCTGGTAGTAGAGACACTAATGCACCTGGCTCTGGTGGTGGACCTAGCTAGTAGTGGTATTGATTGACATTTATACATATTGTTTTATATTTGACTGGAGATCTATATATGACATGTTTATTGCAGATTTTGTTGAGATGCATGTTTGACATGTATATTCATATGTATATCGCTCATGTATATTATGTTTTTCATATAATGTTGTGGTTGTTGTTTTTGTTGTTTGATTTACAAAATGTAATATGAGTATGTTAATTATGAACATTGTTAATGATTTCTTTGTTTTTAAGTGAAATTTGATATGTATCACCCATTTAAATTTATAATTGTCATATAATGTTTAAAATTGTTTTTATGAAAGGGTTTAATTTGGATCGTGATTGCAAAAAGTTATAACCATTAATTTCATGCAATGTTTAATTGTTGTTCAAGGAGAATTGTTTATTGTCCAACAAGATACAATATGTTGATTAAATTTGTTTAGAAACAAAAATACTTAAATATGATGATTGAAATGATTGTTAACATAATTATTCACTAATAATAATGTTGATGATGTAATAATAATGTTGTTTTTTTAGTTTTTATTATTCAAAGATTACATGACAGAGTTATAATATAATTGTTTACTAAAATAACAATAATTATATTTTATTAATATTTAATTTTTTCAAAGTTTTTATTAATTTATATTATCCAACTATTATAACATATGAAATTTATTCAATTAAATTTAAAATAATAAATATAGAGAATAATAATACAGTGTAATCTATACACTTTCGATGAAATGGTTTCACAATGTTTTACTCTAATATAGACTTTATGAATCTTAATATCACCCAACATTTTATAATTAGTATTTTAAGAATGTGGTACTCATAGAGGTTATTACAAAGTTGTTGCACTCGATCCCTATGTTTAGTGCATCCAGATCTTCTCCGGGTGGGTTACGACCGGACACCGCATATCTCTCTTGTATTTGGTCAGCCACCCAACTATTGGGACATATTTTTTGCATATTTTATTTTAAATGATCGGGATCAGGCATGCTTCTACCATTCAATTGTCTAAATTCTTTCATATCACTGTTCAATTTCCTTATTTTCTCTTCATATAGTGAAACCCATGGTCACGTTTCCTCCACATTGTAAAGAACAAATTTATTGATGGCAACCATTTCAAAATTAGTTGATGTATACAAAAATTGAAAACACATAGCATGAGATCAAATATATATTATCAAATTGAAGAACAAATTTATTGATGGCATCAAAATTTCTAAATTCGTTGATGTATAAAAGAATTCAAAACAAATAGCATGGGATGAAATATATAGTATCATCTTCGATGTAAACAATTTCTCTGTACTAAATTGAAAAAATATAATTGACCTACTCTTTATAAAGTGTCTTTTTCCATTCGTTTGGAGTAGCTCACCTTCCCTTTTGTCCTCATATTGATGGTCATCTCAAACCACTACCCCTTTTGTGTCATCAATTTTCTTGATGTACTCACTGACATAATATAACGACTCGTATACTATGTACCCATTTTCCATAGAGCCCTCTAGTTTTTCTCTTTGTCGAATAAACCCCTTCAATTTTTTCATGTACCTCTCTAAGAAGAATATCCAATGACATGAGAGCACCCTAGCTAATTCTACCTCATCGGGCAGTTAAATTGGAAGATGGACTTGCAAGTCCATAAAACTCATGGGCAGTTCCTTTTAAAAAATACAAACAATCTCATCTATCTCTTGGCGCCATTGTGGAATGCTAGTCATATGAATCTCCCTTGATGTGATCCAACGTACAAATGTAGATAATTTCGATATATCACATCGCAGGTCCTAGGGGAATTCATGGTTCACACAACCATGCAGTAATAAAGGATTATGACAATACAAAATATACACACACATCATTGATTTCCATAAAAATGTGAGTGCATAGAACATTTTTACTGATGTTAGTATAGAACTAGCAGAATCGTGTATTCAACACACATACCCTTAGAAGCTTCATATGGTCATGTGATTTCAACCCGGACAAATTCCCATCTATAGTGAAGCAACATCGTAGAGTTGACCCATATAAAGAAGGTGCTTGGACACCCAATATAACATCCTTCACCATAGAAAAATCATCTTTCTTAAAAATCCATGGGACATCACTTTCTTTAAAAGACCAAGAGGGACCAGCCTCTCCTCTAGTTTCGTTTCTTTGCCAATGTCTCTTTTTAGTATTCGAAGCAATAAGATCTCGCTTGACAGCCATTGCGTCACTTTCATTCCATGATATGTGCTTCCATAAAGAAGATGAAACATTTTTGAATATATGCATGGGATCTAGTAAGTGGCCAATATTAAGATGCTCCCAATTTGGAAGCTCATAAAATACAGATTTCCTTTTCATCCCAATGGGAATTTTCTCAACATATGTATCAAAAAATTCAGGATCATTGAACATAGGTTCCCCATTTAAATCAAAGAATTATGTCATTCCCTTCTCCTTCCCTGTCTCATATGCCCTATTCCAATTTGTCGGTGTCATTATTTCATATCTTTGGGTTCTCTCTAGTTTACCATTGAAATTAGATGCAACTCTTTTATAAGGGTGGTCTTCTGGGAAGAATACCCTTGAACAATCATACACTAGATTTCATAGGTCATTGGACCACCTAGAATTTATAGAAGGTCCACAAAATTTACATCTATGATACCCATTTGTTACAAGACCTGTGATGTTAATGTATGCATAGCATGTTAGTGTCAAAAATATAGTTGCACCAAATGAAGTATGCCAAATAAAATTACAGATAGAAACAAATTGATGAACATGCTTACCGTAGCAAACTCCTAGTCCTGGATAATCGTGCGTGGTGTACGCACATATGCCATACAATGTAAAAGACATCTCCATTGGGATGGGTCTTGAAAAATCATATACATGTGTCCCTTCCCATAATTTCTTAAATTCATCGATCAATGGTTGGAGGTAGACATCCATTCTCTTCACTTGTCTTCTACCAGGGATTATAAGAGCCAACATAATATGTTCATTCTTCACGAAAAACCATTGGGGGATATTGTTATTGATCACTACCACTAGCCAAACATAATATTTGGTGTTTTAGAGGGAATATGAGTTAACTCCATCCATAAATATGCTCAACTAGAGGCTCTGTATTTCATCCTTGAATTTATTGGACCATGTATCCTCTATATGTTTCATGGCTATTGAATCTATTTGGATTCACATAATTCCTGGCTCACTTCTGTGTGAGGCATTCCTCCCCTGCAACATGGCTAATTATTTGCAACGAAAGAGCCTTTGAATCCTTGGAATTATAGGCATATGCCTCAATATATTATGAGGAGGATCGTGTGTCTTACCCTTGTTTTTTTTGTCTATGGTACCTATCATTCCCACATTCTAGACATATTTATTTGTCCACATATTTGTTTTTGTATAGAATACAATCATTCGGATGTGCATGGTATGATATGTACTCAACACCCAACATTTTCAACATTTTATTTTCCTTTGCACAACTATCGAGCAAGCGATTATCACTCGGAAGTACCTTATCTTTTAATAACCTGCAATTAGTGGGAAATATAAATTTACATTGTCATTAAGCATGAATAAAATCAACCCTTTTCTTACAAGATTCCTTAAAAATTTAAGGGACTTAATGTTTAGTTACCTCAAAAGTTCCATGAAACATGTGCCTGACATACCATACATTACTTTCAATTTCTACAATAACATTGTTGTCCCTAGTTGGGTAGACCTTGCAGACTCTTGTACAGGACCAAATAGAGGGGTGGTGGAAGAAAATTTCAGGTTTCATTGAAGGTATCTACGACATCAGTGGCATCCCCTAGTTTGTTTTGTTGGGATGCATATAACAACATTCCCTCCATGGCCTGGGTGTCCTGCAAGAAATAATCGATACCAACCTCTATATCATTGCCTTCATCCCCAACATGTGAAGAACTAGTGTTATTGTTGAGGTTTTGAATTGGTGATTCAAGATGTAGTGAGAATTGAATAGGTGGTTGTTTCAACCATTCTCGGTATGTTGCCTCTCTGAGCTCTTTTCGTTTAGCGGTAAGCTCACGACTTGGCATCGTAGTGGGGTGCAACAATAGATGGTAGATAGGTCGCTCATCATCAAAATCCTAATTATAAAAATATTGAACATTACATTGATAATATTAGTAACACAATGCTTTTAATATGTTAAAACACTAGTGTATCATGTTGACGGAATGGGATATTC
>JASDQU010712561.1:0-15224 GCA_032191745.1 Picea mariana | reverse complement strand
GATCTTGTCTCTACCAATAGCCACATGGTGTCCCGAACCAGGTATCCAGCTAAGCCACTGCATGATCAGGTGAATAGATTTCAAGAGGCCACCCCAAATCTTTGAGACTGCGGTCGAAATGAAAGTCGGCGATCCGAGCCAGTTTATAAGCGTGGTAGATGGAAAATATTTATCTTTTATAACATCATGCCATATGCCTCCACCCATTAGAACCCTCCATAGTGTATTTTCAGCTAAGGATTTACTGAAGTGAAATATATTGCAGAACCCTCAACCTCCATAGATTTTTGGTTTAGCTAGAGTATCCCATCTGCAAAGATGTAAATATGAAGAGTCTCTGTTTCCTCTCTAAAGGAAATTGAACATAATAATTCTGATCTTGTTTAATATAGAGCATGAGATGGTTGCCAATGAAATCCAGTAAACATGCAGACTTTCAAGAGTTGATTTTACCAAAATAAAATGTCCACCCAATGTTAACCATCTATTACACCAGAGATCTATTTTTTTCTTCATCTTGGATAGTAGCCAGCTCCAGTCAACACTTTTTTGTGGCCCAGTAGTCAAGTAAAAACCCAAATATCTAAACCCTGTGGAAATCATTGAAAATTTATATGGAAGAACAGTCTTATATGGTGCCAAGTCTGCCTCCGATAATCCTGCATGTAGTGCAATTGATTTATGTACATTTACATATAAGCCCGATGCTTTGCAGAAAAAATTGATGATGCCATCGATTTCTATCCATTCATTGATAGAGGTGTTTGTCATGATTAATATGTCATCCACAAATAAAATATGAAGGATCTTGATCATTCTAGAGACTCTTATGCCTGATATCTTCCCTGCCACTTTGCTTTCTTTGAGTAATAAGATAAGACCTTCCAATACCAGGATAAATAACAAAGGGGATAAAAGGAATCCCTGGCATAATCTGCAGCCGCTCCTGAAGAAATCTGTAGCTTCTTAATTTACTAAAACAACAAAGGAAGATGTAGAGACGCAACTCATTATCCAGTTGGTGAAATGTACCCCAAATCCAATTTGTAATAAGATCATTCTTAGTAGATCCCAATCAATACAATCGTATGCCTTTTGAAGATCCAACTTCAAAATAATTGACTTATATTTCTTCTTTTTAATGCTGTGAAGGACTTCATGTGCAGTGACAATGACATCCTATATTTGCCGGCCCTTCAGAAAGCTGAGTTGTTCAGCTGAGAGGGATCTGGATAGGATCGGCTGGACACGATTTGATATGATCTTAGAAGTTAACTTGTATATAATATTGCAGACAAATATGGGCCCGAAGTCATTGAAATTTGTTGGCTTATTCGACTTTGGGATGAGGGCTATAAAATTTGAATTGAGGCTGCATGCTATCTACCCCTTCATCCTAGATTCCTCAACCATTTCTAACAGGTCGACACCCACTAGATAAAAAAATAAAGTGAATAATTCCACAGTCTAGCCATCGGGCCCATGACTCTTATCTTTCTTAAACATGAATAATACCTCCCTCAATTCTTCTAAGTTAACAGGCCGATATAGGGAGGTTGCGTCTACAACACTTACCATACGTGAAAAGATCCCATCAACTCTGCATTGTTCAATTGTTGTTTGATGATCCTGTGCCTTTAATAAATTACTGAAATATTTCATAGCCTCAACTTTTATATTCTCTTGACCGGTATGATAACGACCAGTGGAATCTACGATCTTCCATATGTGTTTGAGGTTTCTTCTATAACAGGCGTATTGATGGAAAAATTTGTGTTTTGGTCACCTCCTTGAATCCATATAGCCCTCCTGCGTTGCCTCCAAAATTCTTCCTTTTCTCTAAGTAAGGTGTTTCGTTCATGTTCCAATTTACTTAAATTCTGCTCTATATCCCTGGTAAATTCACTATTGGCCCGATGCATGAGATATTCATTTATCTCTGATTCCAAAAGCTCCAACCTCAAAAGGTTTTTTTTATTCTTTTCCTTGATACAAAGATTAGTCTTTTTCTTTAGATCCTTTAGTTTCCAAACGATTCTACGCTGCATGCCTCCTTCAGATAGGTACAGTGGGTTTATCCAGATCTTGTGTACAAGGGAAATGTAGTCCTTTTCCTGAAGCCATTGCGAATTTAGTTTGAACGGATAAGGTTTGTAAGTCAATCTGATCTCTAGTTGTAATAGGATCAAAGAATGATCAGAAACAAAGGGATATTCCACCCAAGAATGGTATAAACCCACTCCAGATAGAAGCTCTTCAAAAATGTAGAATCTATCCAGTCGTTTGGCGATAGAGCTAGTCCCTTTGCACTCGTTCCTCCATGAGGGGACAATTCTGTCTGGTTGGATATAAATTAACTGATTGGTCTAAAAAAGTGATTTGAAAAATTCTGACAGAGGACCTGCCTGTGCCAATCCACCCCAAATTTTTCCAGGTGAGATTGTGAAATTCAAATCTCCCGCTATGATCAAATTTTTGTGTGAGAGAATGCCACTGTCCGCTACAACGTTCCATAATTTCTTTCTCCACGCAAGGGCCATATGTGTTTAATAAAATAAGCTTCTTCTTTCTAGCATTGCATATTCCTGTCAATAAAATACCACCAATAGAGAGGTAAGGTACCAAATCAAATACATTTGGATCCCATGAAACCAGTAGACCTCCCGAGGTCCCCACTGATTTAACAACACAAGTGACCCAAGAGGGACACAAACTACACATGAAGGTTCTAGATTTTTGTTATGGGACCAGAGTTTCTTGTAAAAATAAGATATTCGAGCACGTTTTTATCTAACATACGTCAAATAAAGGCCATTTTTAGGGAGCCTCCTACCCCTCGAAGATTTAGGAATAGATAAATCATTACTTTTCCCGTGCAAGGTATTTCACCGCTCTAAGTGCCCCACTATCAGTGGAAGGAGAAATAGTAACAGGTTGTTGGGAGGAAGAGGCCGAACAATTTTGTCTAGCACTATGAGTTTTAATGGGGGATACTCAATACCCAGGCCACGTGACCAAGCAAATTCCTGACCATTACCTACATCATCAGGTCGAGAAGTACTGGCTTCCCCGTCCCGAGACAAATATTTATACAAAGAGTTCCCCAAAAATACGGGTAGAGGGACGGTGGCAGAGGGGTCATGAAGGTAAGGTATCAGGGAATCTAAAACCTCATTTAATGAGGAGTCAGTTTCCTCCGATTCACGATAACCAGAAAGTGTGGCAGGGTTCCCGCAAGGGTTTAAGGGAAACTTGGAGGTGGAAAAAGATTGGCAGGGTTCCACTGGAGCATAAGAGTGTGTAGTAGCAAGACCTAGGACCTCTATAGGATCGAGACTCTTGGAAGTTTCTTGGAAGACTTTGTCCGAATGTGATACAAACAAGGGATCCTTATGCACCTGTCGAAGAGAGTCCTCGACAATGGGCCCAACAACAACCGTAGCCGCCACCATGGGCCTCCCCCCAAAAGAAGTATTCAGTTTTAACCATTCAGAAGTGTCCAAAGTCTCTTTTTCCATACAAGTTAATGTAGAAAAAAACACAGGGCAGTGAGAACGTAACTTACCCGTGAGACTCCCCGGGGGCGAGGAAGGGATGGTAACCTCCGTTGGGAAGAGGAAAGCCCTGAAGTTGCTTGTGGTAACCTCTGGTGAAGAGTTGTATAAATTCACTTGTAGCTCTGAATCCTCTGTATCATCCACTGTTCCCCAACCTTTACAGTCCTGCCGTAAGTGACCGGTGCAATGGCAAATGCTGCACCTCTTAAATTTTGAAGGACATGGTTGAATGATAGTATCTTAGAACTTTATTACATTGTATATTACATTGTATATTAGCAATATAAACTTGTATATTTTATATTTTAAATAATTTGAGATTATTAAATTTATAAAAATAAAAAATAGTATGTATATTTAATAATTGAAAATAAATTAGATTTATTAAAAATATTAAAAACTTTGAATATTGTAATTTATTTTCTTAATTTTTTTTTGAGTATTAAGGACTTTTACTATAAATAAATAATAAATAAAAACATTATTTTAATTGAGTATTAACTACTTTTATCATAAACAAGTATTGGATAAAAATGTTATTAGTCCCTGCCGTAGGCATAGAGGGACTATATCGATCGATACATTGTTGACTTCATATTAGTTTGTCCTTTGACCACAAATATTTCCATATTATCTATTGTTGGAACATGGGAACTGAAAACATCGATTTTATAGTTATTAGTCCCTGCCGTAGGCATAGAGGGACTATAGCGATCGATATATCGTTGATTTCATATTAGTTTGTCCTTTGACCACAAATATTTCCATATTATCTATTGTTGGAACATGGGAACTGAAAACATTTTTATATAAAAAAAATTACCATATTTGTCATGATCTGATTGGACAACGGATTGGAGGTCTTATTGCTGGCTTTGCTATTCCCAATGTTATATATGTTGGCATATCCAAAGTATTTGATCGTATATTGTCTTTTTGAATCATATCTTTTGTTATGCATTCGTCGAAGGTGGATTAATGCCAACATTAATTCGAATGTTTGGTTTAGCATTTTATGCTAGGTAAATTTACGGCAATGTTTGATATGCTGGCATATCCAAATTTTGGCCTTCCAATACATTCTCTGGTGTTCGAACTACTGTTACAAAAAATATAATAATTTTTTTGGGATATGTCAGAGAGCTGCCACATTGCATTTATTTCTTAAATGTTTACATATCATTTCTGACAGACTTAAATGTTTACCTAACATGCTTGGTAGCGTTGAATGCTTACTTAACAGGCTTGTTACAATACATTTTCTTCCGTTTTTTAAATTTATATGATTCAGTGACATTGTTGGTTCACTGGTTCATGCTTGTTTTTTGCATCTCCACTGGTTTCTTATTTGCATGTTGTTGTTGTTCTTTCTTTCCTGTTCATGTTGTTGCAGTTTGCACGTTTGGGTTTCTGCAATTGTGATTGGAATTGCATCATTCCTGGTGGGGTGGTCGCTGCTTGCTTCTTTCTTCGTTGTATGCTGTTTCTTGTTGTTTGATTTGACTTTGCAGGGTTCCGGTCCTGCGCATGCAGTTGGTCCTTTTGGTGCTTCTTATCTGGGTTGTTATTTGTTGGTTGTTCTTGTTTGCCTAGGGTTTGCAATGTTGGGATGATGCATCCGCAGTTGGATCTCTTGTTACATTTTTTTGCACTGGAGTCTGCATAGAATACTATTAAGATAAAATAACATACTAAAAAAATGCAGTCGATGTAAATTGAATCTCTTGTGCATTGAACCAGAGCTTGTTGGACTAAAACTATATTTCATAGCTGGCGATGCTTTTTCCATGGATTCTGTGTTGCTATCGGTTCATAGTTATGAGAGTAGGTTTTTCTATGTGAGCGATATAGTTGTTCTCTCCCTTTTATTTTCCTCTTCTAAACTGCGTTTCTGGCTCTATAGTTTCTCACCTTTCTGTGGTCATTCTGACTGACCGCTGTTCGGTTGCATACTTAGCCAATTTTATGGACACGACTTCGTGGATAGGTTCTATCGAACTATGACAGGTCGTGTTCGGTGTATACATATTTTACCCAGAACTATTGTGCTCTAGAATTCGACCCAAAACTCCTCGAAATCGCAACCGTGCCTCTGCCTGCAATGAGTTTGTCTATTCTACCTAGATTTCCATACTTAGTCGACTTTTGAAAGTTTAGCAGGTTGATGATTTTCCAGGTTTAGAAAATTTAAAACCATTTGTCGCTCCCCTCCATCCCCGCTACTTTCCGCCCTTCCCAATAGACATTAATTATGCTTTCAAAAGTCAGAACCGACCAGACAGGTTTGAAAAGATGGGATTTAATAACTGGAAATCTCGAGTACATCTCCCATTAAAATGAATAGACAAGAGAATATTATGGGATCTAGTAATTTCTTTTTCCTGCATTTTGAATTTGCAATAATAATAATATATATATATATATATATATATATATATATATTTTGCGGTATTTTAGTTTTCTTAAAAGCTTCAGCATATTGCATGAGCGTGTCACCCATAGAGGCCTTGACGTCATGTCTCTCTTTAATATTGTGCATATCTTAGATGTCAGATTTGAGAATCTTCTCGGATATGGAAATTTTAATACGTGCTATTAGTCACTATTCAATGTACATATTCGAAAAGATTGGCATTAATAAATGAAAATATTGAGAACATCTGTCATTAAAACAAATGAACACAAAATCTACGGAAGATCATCCAACATTGCTTTTAAATACTTATTTCCATTTCTCTCTATCAACAAACAATTGTGCTTTAGGGTGCCTTCGTTCTAATGTTCCTAGTCATGGACATGTAAGACAACTTAGAGATGCTTTTGAGGCCCAGATGAAAGAAGAGAGACTGCTTTTATGTGACTGCTTTGACATGTTATATAAGAGAAACTCAGAGAGGAGGAAAATAAAATAAACAAGTATGTTCTGGTTGGTGTTCTCCCTGCGTTCGATGCTTTGGTTGGTTGAAAACGTTGCCTGGAGATTTGTTTGTTGAGCTTCTTTGTTTTCTTCCTGGGAGTTGTAATGGATTTTCAGGTCACGTGCAAAATATTTCTTCGTTGAAGTATATAGCTTGTTCCAACAACACAGATTTGGCAAGTGTATCGAATTCTGCAGATCCCACAAGAATTTGTCTTCCTCGTGGGTGACACATTTACAGTGGCTCGCAAAATGGTCTGTCATGTTTGTAAATGACACGAAATATTACTCCGTTTGCGAATGTAACCAGAGGCGGGTGGCAAAAACTGTATGGGTGGATAAAACAACATATTATCACTACAAAAGTTTCTACTTCAAAGTTTCATGAGCTACATGTGGGTTTGGTAAGCGGCTTGACAACAAAAGATGTTCTTTGCCAAACTTTGTTTGGTTTCCTCTAGATGTAGTTGCAGACTCCACGTATTTGGCATTACCTCCGAACATTCCAGACCTTTCTGTGGGCCACCATACCTTCCACCACTATGAGGAAATATATATTCTGATGCGATCTGGAACATTTGATACATTTTCCAGACCTGTGCTGATGCGTTCTGCAACATTTGATACATTTTTCAGACTTGCACTGCCCGAACAAGTTATGTACCTCAACAAATTTGTATTTTGCAGCTGGGTTCGATGTTTCTTCCAATTTACTGCAATAAAGAAAAGAAGTTCAACATACAAATCTTCAGGTAGGCTTTTCAATCAAACAAATGATCGAATACAGGGAGAATACCAGTCACAACATACTTGAATTTTTTTCCCCTGCCATAGCTATTGTGACATAAAATGACTCCTTCCACTTTGAAATTGGGTTGGATCACATTTCTAAGTTGTCTAGGATGTCAAGGGTCAAGAACATTGCAAGGAAAGCACCTTAAACCCCAAGTTTTCGACGGCAGAGAGAAATTAAAACTTGACAAAGAATGGAATGTTGAATAACCAACCATTGCAAGTAGGCCATATCTGGAAGAGACAGGCTATTCAAAAGACTGGGATAGATGTAGTTGGGAGCACCGATTAAGCACAAAACCTGAAATTGATATTCAACTCGTTTTTTACGAATAAAGGGTTTGAACGTCAAGAAAACTGTCAAGAAGCTTCATCAATGTACATATTTGTTATTGGTCGGCAGCAGGCCAAATCACAATCTTTGTGGCAAATAGCCTCAATCGTATTTTGTAACCCATCTTATTTGAATATAGAATAATTCTGGTTTATTTTTGAATAGTATTTTCCAATCTCTGGTGTTTGTTTTAATTTTATTTTGTACCTTCTTCCCCTGTGTCATTAAACATGGACGACAAGCTTTTCTTTCTCCTGCCCACTACTTCAATTTAAATAAAGCCTTCTCTGTTCGTTGCTTACATTTTACATTTAAGAATTGTTTTTCATAAGCCATACTTATGTGGCGCCGACTTTGTATTTAAAGAAAGAAATTGGAGCACCCATCGTGCTTCGATTCTTTAGGTCCCGCAAATAGAATGAATTAATGAGTTACAACAAGGCGGCTCAAGTGTTGACGCAATGTTGCTGTTCAATATGTTGGATATATTACAACTTCTTCTATTTGATAATATCTGTGCATATATACTAATATCAATACCATAGGAATAAAATACAAAAAACTTCCTCCTCGACAAAGCTTAGGCAATTATGCTTGGGTTTGTGGTATTAAACAACTATGTTCCCTATTCCGTCATATACATCTTGCAGCGAAAGAGCTTCTGTGATCTGCAATTTATGCTTTAACTACTGATAACTTGATAGGCATTCGAAAAGCTTTGCATTAATAAAGGAACAACTGAAGTTGTCTTAATTACTTAAATCACACCAAATTTTGATTACATTTAATTTAATTTAGATATTGATGTCTATGGACAGTCGACGTTTGCTCATGTCATTGCAAAGAATACAAATTGAATAGATGATAAGGAGTTTATTTTGTTGAAGCCACAATGCAAATTCATGCTTCTTGTTGCACTATATACATCTTCGTGGTTTCAATGAAATTTGCGAACCGAAGAGCATCCTGCAAATTGGTAGATCATTAGCATTTGAAACAGAAACAATCCATTAATATATATTAGTATGAATAATATTAAGATAAATATGAAAAATTTTTTCATTAATACATATTAGTATGAATACTATTGAAATAGATATCAAACCTTTCTTTGGCCAATACTTAGCCAGTTATGTGGCCACCAGGCCCCGGGTTCGCGGTACCCACCACTTATGTCCCCTGTTCCTTCATATACATCTTGCAGCCAATGAACTTCAGTGATCTACAGTTTATGCTTTTACTAGTGAGAACCCAACAGGGGTTCGAAAACATTGCCACTAATAAATGGAAAAAAAAAGGTTTTTCGACTGTGAGATACTTATCCCTTTTCTCCTTTTCCTTTTTTCGTCCATTGTGGCTTTCTGGTTTTATACTTAGTCGTCTTTCTATGATGGACAATTGCAGGGTTGGCAAGATGACATATCTTCATCTCCATCTGTATCTTCACATGATGAATCCGACCGACCGCTGTTCCTTTCCATACCTAGGCAATTTTATGGTCGCGGTTGCTGGGTTGGCACATACGAACTATCCTTTTCTTCTTCCTGCTCGTTATCGATTTCTGGATATATACTTAGTCGCCTTTCCATGGTATCCAGTTCCAGATTTGGTGGGCTGACATGTCTTCATCTCCATCTATATCCTCACACGACGGATCTGGAAGACCACCTTTCTTTTCCATACTTAGACAATTTTATGGCCACCGCTGTGGGGTCGATGCTTACGAACTCGTCTGTTTATCGTTCTGTTATATACATATTCCACTCAAAACATCCGTGATCTACAATTCCACCGCGGGTTCCTCTTATACATTAATTTCATTCAAAGTATATGTTCCTGCCTTCCATCCTCAACAACTTCACGTCCTTCCTGATATACATCAACAATGCTCTTACTAGTGACAACTGGACACAGTGGCACGAAAGATACTTCTGTGATCTGCAATTTATGCCTTCACTGGTGAGAACTCAGCAGGGGTTCAAAAGCATTTGCATTAATAAATAAACACTAGATGTTCTTCTGCGACACACTTAGTCCTTTTTCCCTTGTCTTCTTCCCGTGTATTATCGCTTTCTAGTTATATACTTAGTCGCGTTTCTATGATCACGGGTTGCAAAGTTTGTGGGTTGACATATCTTCATCTCCATCTATATCCTCGCATGGAGAATTGTACCGCCCGCTATTCCTTTTCATACTTACTGAATTTTATGCCCGTGGTTTCCGAGTTGGCGCAATTGAACTCTGCTGCTTTTTGTTCAATGATATGCATCTTCCACTCAAAATTTCCGTGATCTACAATTCCACTGCGGAATCCTCCATCCTTTTTCCCTTTTTTTCTTCCCGTGTATTATGGGACTATAAAGTATGGACATGATATTTCATAGAGCATGTACGGATTGCGCACCCATACCTAGCCACATTTGGGATTGCGGGTTCTCGGGCGGGCAGGGTCAAAATTGGGCCTCCATTGTTTCGTGCACTACAAATAGCACTCAGAATTCCACGATATACAAATTGAAAAGCGGACCTACGGACTCACTGACTCAACATTGCACTTCTATTGGATTCCGACATCGTCCTCTCTTTCGTGTTACAGATTATGCATTCAAATGTTCAGAGCGATACAGATTAATCACACGACGAATCCGACCAACCCATGTTGCTTTCCATACTTTGCCAATTTTAAGGGCGCGGTTGCTGGTTGGCGGTTTTGAACTTTGCTTCTTCTTGTTCTGTGATGTACATATTGCACTCAAAACTTCCGTGGTATACAATTCTACCGTGGACTCCTTGAACTCGCAAGCTTCACTCTACCACAGTTCACAAATGTTTCAGAGTATCTCTCTCTGTCTTCCATCCCCACTAACTTCTTGTCCTTCCTAATATACATTGGTTATGCTCTTACTAGTGAGACTTACTAGTGACAACTGCACACACTGATACGAAACAGTTCACATCCAACCCTTTGCAATATAGAAATTGACTACCGGGTTCCGGCATCATCCCCTCTTCCATGTTACAGATTATGCATTCAAATGTTTTGAATGATACAATTTGACTGTTGGGACCTCGCCTCTTCTGGGGAGACCTTGTGACTCTATTTTGGATCCTCCTGTTCATGGGTCGTGGTTTCCTTCCTGATATACATGAACAATACTCTTACTAGTGACAATTAGACACAGTTGCACAAAAGATACTTCCGTGATCTACAATTTATGCCTTAACTGGTGAGAGCTCAATAGGGGTTCGAAAGCATTTGCATTAATAATCAAACACCAGATGTTCTTCTGCGAGATACTTAGTCCCGCATTTTGGATTGCGGGTTCTCGGGTAGGTGGGATAAAAATTGGGTCTCCATTGTTCCGTGCCCTATAAATAGCAGTCAGAATTCCGTGATATACAAATTGACAAGTGGACCTGCAGACTAGCTGACTCAACATTGCACTTCTATTGTTCCGTTCCCTCCAAACAACGCTCCCAGTTTCGCTATATATAAATTGACAGATGAAGTCCAGGGCTGGCGGGGTGGAGATTTCCATTGTTTATGGATGGTAATTCCTATAAAGTATCTAAAAAATTATTTTCAATACTAAATTAGCTCTTAGTAGTGACAACTGGACACAGAGGTGCGAAACAGTTGGCATCACACCCTCCACAATATACAAATTGACTACCGGATTCCGACATCGTTCGCTCTTCCTTGTTACACATTATGCATTCAAATGTTCGGAGCGATACAATTTGAACGTTGTGACCTCGCATTTTCTCCAAAGACCTTGTCAGCTTGTTTTGGATCCTCCTGTTGCTGGGTTCACAAAATGTCCAACTCTTGGATACTGTTCCGTGTTACAAATTATGCATTCAGATGTTTCAAAGTATCTATGGCTGCCTTCCATCCTCACTAACTTCCTCTTGTTCCTAATATAGATTGGTTGTGCTGTTACTAGTGATAACTGAACACAATGGTACGAAACAATTGGCATCCGACCCTCTGCAATATACAAATTGACTACCGGGTTCACATCTTGTACTCAAAATTTCTGTGATCTACAATTCCACCCTGAATCCTTGTTCCTTTTTCCGTTTTCATCTTCCCGTGTATTATGGCTCTCTGGTTATATAATTAGTCGCCTTTCTATGCTCGCAGGTTCCAACATTGGCAGGTTGAAATTTCTTTATCTCCATCTATATAATCAAACGACGAATTTGACTGACCGCTGTTGCTTTCCATACTTAGCCAATTTTAAGGCCGCGATTGCTGGGTTGGCGGTTTCAAACTCTGCTTCTTGTTCCGTGATGTACATCTTGCACTCAAAACTTCCGCGATCTACAATTCTACCATGGAATCCTCGAACTCGCAAGCTTCACTCTACCACAGTTCACAAATGTTTCAGAGTATCTGTCGCTGTCTTCCATCCCCACTAACTTCTCATCCTTCCTAATATACATTGGTTATGCTCTTACTAGTGGGTCTTACTAGTCACAACTACACACAGTGATACGAAACAATTCGCATCCAACCCTCCGTAATATAGAAATTGACTACCGGGTTCTGACATCGTCCCCTCTTCCATGTTACAGATTATGCATTCAAATGTTCTGAACGATACAATTTGACCGTCGGGACCTCGCTTCTTTTGGGGAGACCTTGTGACCCTATTTTGGATCCTCCTGTTCATGGGTTCACGAAATCTCCAATTCTTATTCACTGTTTCGGATTGGCACATTCGAATTCTGTTGCTTCTTGTTGCGTGGTATACATATTACACTCAAAATTTCTGTGATTTACAATTCGACCGCAAACTCCTTGGTCCTTTTTCCCTTTTCTTCTTCCCTTGTATTATCACTTTGTCATTATATACTTAGTCACCTTTCTATGATCGCGGGTTCCAGCATTGGCGGGTTGACATATCTTTATCTTCATCTATATAATCACACGATGAATCCGACTGACTGCTGTTGCTTTCCATAGTCAACCAATTTTATGGGCACGGTTGCCGAGTTGGCGGTTTCAAACTCTGCTTCTTCTTGTTGCGTCGTCTACATGTTGCACTCAAAAATTCCGTGATCTACAATTCCAGCGCAAAAAAGTATGGACTATAACGTATGGAAATGATATTTTATATAGAATGTACAGATTGGGCATTCCATACCTAGCGATATTTTGGATCGCAGGTTCTCGGGCGGACGGGCTTAAAATTGGGCGTCCATTGTTCCGTGCCTTACAAATAGCACCTAGAATCTCGTGAAATACAAATTGACAAGCGGACCTGCGGACTGACTGAATCAACATTGCACTTCTATTGTTCCATGTCCTCCAGAAAACACTCCCAGTTCCATGATATAAAAATTGACTATTTCAGGTGGATATTGGTGGCCACCCACCTTTTTCGATTGGCTCAAAATAGTTTTCTGGAAATTTACTATTTTTAGCAGTTTTTAACTTCTGGGGCCATTTTGAGGGCTTAAATGAAGGTTTTTTGGGATAGAGATTCTCAATGGTAGAAAAAGGTAATTTTGAGACCCCAAAATGAATCTCCTCGACGATACCTTTCCAACGGTCTATCATACGCCTAAAACAAAGATCACATGCAAAAGTTACGACCCTGGGAAGTTGATGTACTAACTTACCCAAACAGGGCCCTCATGACTTTTGGCGCTTCATCTCCTAGGGTTAGGTTTTTTGGATGTATATGGTTTTTGGAATTCCTGTTTATGGTAAAAAATCCTTCAGAGCCTCATTGTAATCATCTTTTGGTGAATGAGCGCAGTCGTCACATCTCTTCTCAGAGATAAGATATCACCATTCTAGCGAGTCTTTCACTCTGTATTTTTACAGTCTCCGTACATTTATTTCATTAATATAAATCATGTATTACTGTATCTCTATGTTTATGGTTTCATCTCTGATATATTTCTATTATATTATTGGATATCCGGGATATCTCTGTGCATTTCTTTATTATATCTCTGCTCTCATTTCATGCCGAAAATAATCCAAATCAGTGGTATCAGAGCAGGTTGTTCTTGATCGTTTTTTTCAGTGCATGTCCCCGACGAGGTCTGAGTATAGAAAGTTGGGTCTCAATCTTGTCTCTCTTGAAGAAAATCGCTCTCGCACACCCAAGAAACCCTCAATGGTGGAAGAAAAGAAAAACGATGGAGCAGACGATCCTATCAATCTATTGCTTGAGAAAGCTCTCACGTGATAGAGGGACAAAATGATGGAGAATTTTTCTCACATCCTTCAACGCTTGTCGATAGCAATAGGCGCATCTTCATCAAGCGGCCACTTTGGAGGCACCTCACCTTTTAAGGTACATGTCAATTTTGATATTCCTATATTTGAAGGTCAGATAGATGTGGATGCCCTAGACAAATGGTTAAACCTGCTAGACGACTATTTCTCTGTTCACCATTTTTCTGACAGGGAAAAGATCATCTTCGCACTCCTTAAAGCTCTCCCCCACATCAAACATTGGTGGGAAACTTACTGGGAGAAAAGTTCCACAGAGGAGTCTGGAATATATGGGGCCAAGCCCACTTGGTATTTTTTTGTGGATGCGGTAAAGGAACAATATTACCCTGTTGGAAACTATGAGGACCAGTACATGAGATGGACCACACTGCGACAAGAGAGGGGCCAAGTAGTTTCGGAGTTCAGCAATACCTTCCTTACCTTGCGCACCAAGCTCGGTATCAAAGACTCCGAACGACATTTGGTTTTGAAATACCGTGGGGCTCTACATAGATACATCCAAATTGAAATGGATTTTCTGGACATCTCATCACTCGGTGCTGCTTATCGATATGCTGTTAAAATCGAGAAAAAATTTAAGCACCAGAACAAACGGGAGTTTTGGTCTTCAAATCCGAAACTACCAAAGTATGATAAAGACGACCCTAAAAAATAGCTTCCTGAAAACCAGTCCAAGCCACAGGAAAAGAAGGGTCATGGGAAGACAAAGAAGGACACCAAAAAATGGTGCGATTTCCACAAAAGCCCCTGGCACAACACTGATGAATGTCGCTCAAAACAGTCATAAGTGTCTGAGATCAAATACAAGGAGACGAACCCTGATTCAGAATCTGATTCTAAAAATACTGGTAAAGGACAAATCATTGACGCAGACCCCACTGCTATTGTTGCAACCGCAACAATTCAACCAGAAGAACCAACAGATCCTGAAGAGGGGAAGCACCTTTTTCATTCATAGATGTGGGTGAAGGGGAATCCGCTGCATTTTATTGTTGATAGCGGAAGCCAAAAGAACCTCATCTCAGCAGAGGTTGTCAAACAGTTGGGATTGTCGACAGCACCACACCCACAACCATACAACATCGGGTGGCTTTTCCAAGGACGAGATCTCCGTGTCATCCAACAGTGATGATTATTATACGACATCCAACCCTTCAAGGATGAGGTATTATGTGATGTTTCCCCACTGGATGTCTGTGATGTCCTCTTGGGCCAACCATATATGTGGAGATGCCATGCTGTTTATGAGTCTCGACCCCATAGTGTCATTGTTACTTTGGGGGGTCATAACTACAGAATACCAAAGGTAGTTTCAACTATTGTTCCACCTAAACAGTGCCGCAAGGTAGTATCTCATACTGCAAA
>JASDQU010712558.1:0-13547 GCA_032191745.1 Picea mariana | reverse complement strand
TCTTGGTCTACAAATTACTTAGAGGTCTGAAGGGATGTTCATTTCTCAAGAAAAATATCTAAGAGAAATGCTGAAAAGGTTTCAAATGGAAGATTCTAAACCTGCGGGCACACCTATGGTTACTGGATGCAAATTAAGCAAGGATGATGACTCACCCAATGTTGATCAAAGTTCATATAAGGCAATGATAGGCAACCTGCTATACATCACATCATCTCGCCCATACATAATGCATGTTGTTAGAATGGTAGGAAGATATCAGTCTGCACCTAAACAGAGTCATTTGCTAGCTGTCAAAAGAATATTCAGGTATTTGAAAGAAACAATGACTTATGGTCTGTGGTATCCCAGAAATCAGAATTTTCAGTTAATTGCTTATTCAGATGTAGATTGGGCAAACTGTGTTGATGATAGAAAAAGCACCAATGGAGGAGCATTATTCCTGGGTGACTCATTAGTAGCATGGCTTAAAAACAAAGTTCCATTTCTTTATCAACTACAAAGGTAGAGTACATTGTTTCTGCTACCTGTTGCACTCAGGTATTATGGATGATTCAAACACTTGCAGACTTAGAGGTAAAATACGCTGAACCGATCCCAATTCATTGTGATAACACTAGTGCCATCAGTGTGTCCAAGAATCCTGTATTCCAATCCAAGACCAAGCATATTCCCATAAAATACCATTTTTTGAGAGAGCAAGTCACCAATAAGATTGCTTAGGTCCATTACATTCCAACCACAAAACAAATTGTAGACATCTTTACTAAACCCCTAGCCAAGACACCATTTGAATACCTCCGACAGAAGCTAGGTGTCATCCTATCTCACACCTAAGAGAGTCCATCCTGTTAGGGGGAGTTTTGTATTGATTGAATAAATGATACCTCCTAAAAATACTACAATAGCTCAGGGGGAGCATGTTTTCTTTGACATTGATGTCAAAGGGGGAGAAAAGGAGTGGTCCGGAACAGATGCTATAGTTGGAGGTCCAAATAGATTAGCGCAGTCATTCAGGGTTGCCATCAATTCCAAAGGGGGAGATTGTTGTGATTATCATTGATGGCAGGTGTGATTGTCATTGATGGCAAGGGAAAAACAGGGACAACGAAAGCCCAGGAGGAGAAACGACAGTGATCTTTGGATCCCATTGATAATTCCCGATGAACGTCAGATCTAAGCTCAAGGTCCCACTGACGTTGGATCTAGGAGAACCTGGATGTTCATTAAAGAGCAAGGTGAAGCGGGGTTACGAAATCCCGATGGTAGGAAGACATTTTCAGATACCGAGAGTTGGAAGATTCAAGAATCTTCATCATCAAGAGTCTCAGAATCGCGAAATGTGAAACCCCGAAAACCCAAAACCCGAAATAGGCACACCAACAAAGAATTTTACAGACCGATAAATAACTCCATTTTGGGGTCCCAGATACCGGGAGTTGAAGTGTAGAAACACTTCATCACAGGAGTGCCGAAATGCCAAACCGCCGAAATGCAAAATGCTGAAATCCTGAAATAGGCACACCAACAAAGAGCTTCACAGATCGGAAAATAACTCCATTTCGGAGTCCCGGATACCGGGAGTTGAAGTGTTGAAACACTTCACCACAGAAGTGTTGAAATGTCGAGTCGCTGAAATGCGAAACAACGAAATACCGAATCTTTGATCCAACTCCATTTCAGAACTTCAGATACTGGGAGTTGGAGGAGTTAAGCACCGAGACTCTTCACCATGGGAGTCCTGAAATGACGAAATGAAAAATACCAAAATTTCATTGATCTGACTCCATTTCGGAGTTTCAGATACCGGGACTTGGAGTTGTCAAGAACTCTCACATCAAGAATGCCGAAATCGCGATATGAAAAATCACGAAAAGATCTAGACCGTTGAATCATCAAGAGTGTGGACCTTTGATCTGACTCCATTTCGGAGGTTCGGATACCAGGAGTTGGAAGAGTCAAGAGTTGAGACTCTTCATCAAAGGAGTCTCGAAATTCTGAAATGAAAAATGTCGAAATGTGAAAACACCTTTTTTGGTGTAAGCTTTGGTCACCACTAGAGGTCACATTGTCGAAGAGATGTAGAGAAGATCTCAAAGAGAAAAGCTCCATTTCATAGTTTGGGACATGGAGAATCGAGACTCTTCACCACAAGAATGCCGAAATTCTGAAATGTTGATATGCAAAATAAACGCAAGATCCTACGAATCCAATCCAATGGTGCAAGTGAATTTAAGTATGATCAAAGGACTATTGTTGCACTTCAGAGTGTAACTGCTAGAAATGAATGATGGATTCTGCCAGAGGGATGAAACAAGCCTCAGTGTGATTGCTAGAGAAGATGAAGAGGATCGAGGCATCTTCCGATGGAAGGAAGACTATTCTTAGAATCGATTGACATATGGAAGAGTGTTGAAGCCTGTAACTGCAACAAAGAGGATTAGCTTGACTTTGATAGAGAAGACGAAGAGTCTCAATTGTGAGAGAGGATAAGGAATCTCATCATAACACCTAGTGAGAATGGACACATGGGTTTAACTGCCAGAGAGGCTGAAGAGTTGCCATGATGATCAGGCAGAGCACTCGACATGGAGAGAGCATGCAGAAGCATGGAGAGATAGCATGCACAAGGTGCACAGAGACTATAAGTATGAAGAACAATGAAGAGATGAAGTTGTTGTCAGAGCATGAAAGGCAGAAGCATAGTAAGCACAAGGGATGTGTGTAGCAATATAGTGAGACACTAAAGGAAGGCTGAGGTGCTCTTGTAGAGAAAAATAGAAGTTCAGAAAGCACAAGAAGATGCAGATAGAGAGACACTGATACAGGAGAGCAGAGAAGCATAACAGAACAATGATAAGTCTAGTAAGCCAATGATAAATAGTGTATCACTATGTTAAATTTACATATATAAAATATTTATATCTCAGGGTGGTTGGGAGGTGCTAGGGAGGACTGTTGTCCTTAGAGGTTCAAGTGGGTGCTTGAACATAGGGAGATGTAGCTTCCATCTGGTTGCAGCCAGAGAAACCAGGGCGGTAGGGTGGTGCAAGGGAGAATTGTTGTTCTCTGTTGTACAGGTTGGTGCCTGTGTGACTGGAAGTTGGTGCTTCCATCCAATTGGAGATGGAACATTTAGGGATTTGGTGCTTCCTTCTAGTGGGTGCTATAGAAAACAGGGAGTTGGTGCTTTCTTCTAGTAGGTGCTAGAGAAAACAGAGAGTTGGTGCTCTCAGCAAGTTGCAGCTTGCAATACAGAGGTTTTAGCCTCGCAATGAGTTGGAGCTCATATGTATGATAATGTACAGAATGTAAAGATTACTTATCATATAAATAATAATATGTTTTTACCCATTATGGGTTTCCTCAGGAAATATCTGTCTCTGTATATTTCATATGTGACAATGATGTTGAATGTTCTATTGCTTACTTCCCTGCATTATTGTGATTGTCATTAAGTGCTCTGCAAAGAATTTAAAATAATCATTATTGTTTAAGCACGGTAACAACTCATTCAACCCCCCTCTCAGTTGTCCAACAATAGACACAGTATGAGGCTAATCTCAGGTTAGTTTTATTCGCATTCAATTTCTATTATTGGTTTATTTATTAGTGAAATAAGACTGTTTAAATTGGATGTGACTCTTATTTTGTTCTTGTTTCAGACTATGTTTTATTAGTATCTTTAGAGTTCTTAGATTTTAGATTATTAAACAAAAAATACAAAAATATGTGCTTTCTTTATCTACCTCATTAACAATTGCAAAACCATTGATTTCGCAAGACATCTACCGAAACTTGCAATTTGTAAATACCTTGTTCATATTTATGTTTTTGTTTTAACACCTGTAAATAATTAAATTCATGTACATAGTATCGTAGTTGTAAACTTAGAATAGTTTATTTCATTTCTTTGTTTTAGGACCTTAGTTGGCTAATAGATCCATTAAACCCAACATGATAGATCATACCAAATAGCTTGGGTTAATTAGACAACCCCAGACCGGATCTATCCTTCCAGTTGATGGTGTGTCACTTACACCCGTCAACAAATGGGGCTAGAAGGAGGGCCTGAATTCAATTGATGGCACGTGGAGGTCGCAAGACTTCTCCCCCACACACTCGCTCCCTTGTCGTAATGTGTAGTCTCTCATAAAACAACATTACACTTGAAACAAAAACTACCTCAAACGATAACCCTGAGATTCCCATTGAACCAATAACACCAGTTCCTCAAGGGGCTGACATCCAATAAATTGTTCATCTTTCACTAATAAGAACACATAGTGCCTTAGCCCATATCAGAAAACCTGGTAGGCCACTTAATCAACCCCTATATTTCTCAAATATCCGAGAACAACTTCAAGGCATTGGTTTACTCCAAAACCCTTTAGGTGATAATACTACCAATCTTATCGAAACACCTACACTTGGAGCCGGAGGATATGGTATCCCACCTTTCCCACCTGGTTCGCCTCCATCCCCTTTAGGAGGAGAATATTCAGATGAAGGAAATTCTTCATCAGAACCATCTCAACATTCGACACCACCAACTCCCATGGAAAACTAAAAAAATATTTCCAGACCTTGGCTATATCAAGATGTCGTGGATGTACCTGGACTTCAACACCCATTACCAAAACATCCAGAGAAATGGTTACCTAAATTTGATCCGGATTCTAAACAATCTACTGAAGATCACATCAAAAAATTTATGTTGGTCATTAGACTTCGAAGTGTTGAGCATGAGGATGTAGTATGCAGATTATTTCCTTGTATTTTTGAGGGAAATTATTCCACATGGTATTTTACTCAACAACCCCAAGCCATCGTCTCTTGGGACAAGTTTGAAACCTGTTTCTTGGAAAAATTTGGAGATGATAAATCTCCTTAAGTCTTGGTTATGGAACTCTCCATCCTAAAAATGAATCCTAAGGAAAAATTGAAAGACCTTAACCAAAGATTTCTTACTTTAAAGAATAAAATCCCTGTAGATTCGATGCCTGCTAAAAGTTTAATCGTTGCATATTATGCTAAAGCCTTGCACAATAATATATCCATATGGGTCAAAAGGTCTAAAAAGAATAAATTGTTATAATCCTTCGAGGAGGCAAGCCAAATTGAAAAGGATATACTAATCTTAAAAGACAATCTTAATAATGAATTTGAAACAACTTCATCCTCTAAAAAGAAAATAGAGATCCTTACTATGCCTCCTCAAACTAAAAATCAACCAGAAACTTCAGACTTAGAAATCTTGCAGAAAGCTTTCCAAAAATTGTCCAATTAGGTCATTGACTTGAAGAGATCAGTTGAGGAGGCATCAACAAGCAAATGAAGTTTTAAACCTCCTTTCAAAAAACCTTTTCCTCCAAACCGGCCAAACCTGACCATAGAAGGTTTAAATTTTGAAAGTTTGCAGTACACTTTGCAAACCATCTTAGAAGCACATGATAATTCTGCTTCTACCCCTCCTGAAAGTTCTGAAGATGTAGTTGAGGAAGAAGTATCAGAAGAAGAGGAATCATCTCCCAATGTCTTCGGTCACTTCTCTAATAGCATCTTCCAAGCAAATTTCGAAAATGTTCACCCCTACAACACAAGAAGAAAAACGCAAAACAAACCCCCTTCTGAAGTGAATAAAAATGTATTTCCAAAACAATCAAAGAAAGATGAAAGTAAAAAAAGATTAGCAGCCCCAGTTTTAGAATATGATTTGATTGAAGATCTAAAAAAACTGAGAGCTAATATTTATGTTTTTGAGTTGCTGAAATTTCCCCTTATTTTGCAAAAAATGCTTCAAAGTATCGTTGAAAATAGTAAAAACAACAATCCTAACAGTAAAAAATCAGCAGAAATTGATTTAAATATTGCCAAAAAGGTCCCAACTAAAACGACATTTGAAATTTCATATAAAAAGGATTTAGAAGGAAAAACTATAGCAAATGTAGATAAAGTTGTTTTAGGGACAACAACTAAAAATCAACAGAATTATGTTGTTAACACTCAGAAAAATGTCTAGCCTTTTTTGTTGACCTTTGAAATTTTTAATAGGAATTTACATAATTGCATGGTCAATTCTGGTGCATCGTCAAACGTGATGCCTCTATATGTTTGTCAAAAAATTAATGCAGAATTTAAACCTTCTGATCTCAAGATCATTCAGCTAGATCATAAAAATGTTAAGGTAATTGGTGAACTTAAGAATGTTCTGGTTAGATTATTGTTCAATCGTAAGGTTCATCAGATAATTGACATTATCATTGTTGATATCCCTAAAGTTTACGATTTTTTTTTAAGTAGGGACTGGTTAGAACAACTTCTTGGTTACTTTGCCATAGATTGGTCTCATTCGTAGCTGCCTGAAAATGGACAACCCAACAAAATCAGGATAAACAAAGAACACTATCTTAAGCATACCGTGATGTATCTAAATGATGCAAATGAACCTTTCATTGAATATGCTAATTCATTTGAAATGCAGGGAATGAATACCTTCTTTGGTAATTTTATGACCAAAATTTCTCCTATTACTGATCCTGGGAAACAATAAGAAGTTATGACCTATACTCAAACATCAGCTTTGCCAAGTATGCCAAGTACTACTGATGAAGCCCAAATCTAGTCATTGTACTTTGATGGATCCAAATCCAAAGAAGGAGCAGGTGCAGGTTGTGTGCTCATTGATCTTACATGTAATAAGACTTTTATTGCTTGCCGGCTAGAGTTTGAGTGCACTAATAACATCTCTGAGTACGAGGCACTTCTAGAAGGACTTAGGAAATATTTGGATATGGACGTGTGAAAGCTGAGGGTATTTGGTGATTCAAAAATCGTGGTTAGGTAGGTAAGAAACACCATACATTGCTTATCACCACATCTGAAAATCTACCAAACCGAGGTATGGAGTTTGATGAAAATAGTTTTATCATTTAACATAAATTCTATTCCTAGATAAAGTAATTCAGAAGCTGATTTATTGGCCAATGTTGCTTCTAAACTATTGCCCATTGAAGGTCTTTCCCCTAATGTGTTTTCAATTGAATTATTGTTCATACCATCGAACTCAGATAACATTACAAATTCGAGATTATTCAATGATGACCAACAAATTATCAACTTCTTGCATATGGAAGACACCTTCCAAGGTGCAGCCATTGATGAAGGCACTCACGATGAAAACCTATGAAACTTCACAGTAATATCAGATTCTAGATCTCCTCAATCGACATCTGATCTGGTAAACTCTATCCCCAGATCTATTTTAAGACTAGATAAATTTTATGACTTGCATGATATATTTAGAGGGATAGTAAATTGTAAAACAAACAGTTCTTTTTTATTTATTTATGAGACGGTTAATTTAGGAACAAAGGACAATCCTCAAAATATTAATCTGGGAATAGGTTGTTTCGAGAAAGAACGATATGATTTTATAAAATTGTTTAAAGAATTTAAGACATTTTTTCCTGGACGTATGATGACTTGAAAACATTTGACCCTAATATCATACAACATGTCATCCCCATGAAACCCCAGACACAACCTTTTCAACAGAAATTGAGGAAGATGCACCCTAAATTGGAACCCATTGTTTAAAAGGAATTGAATAAATTGCTAACTGCAAAGATAATTTTCCCGGTAAGGCACACACAATGGGTGCCTAATCTAGTCCCTGTAAGGAAGAAAAGTGGTGAAATTTGACTCTATGTCGATTTTCGGAACCTGAACCGAGCATCTGATAAAGATAACTACCTTGTTCCTCCAATGGAACAAATTATACAACAGGTGTCTGGTTCTGAAAGACTATCTTTACTGGATGGATTTTTGGGATACAACCAGGTCCTCATGTCTCCCTCAGATCAGCTCAAAACCACCTTTTGCACCCCATGGGGCACTTATGCCTACAGGAAAATGCCTTTTGGACTGATAAATGCCAACGCAACTTTCCAGAGAGCAATGGAAATTTATTTTTGTGGCCTCATTAACTAGTCAGTCGTGGTCTACCTTGATGATGTCACTGTATTCTCTAAAAATAAGAAAGATTCTTGTCTCACCCCAGGGTTGTCCTGGAACGATGTCGTAAGTTTGGAATATCCCTCAACCCTAAGAAATCGGTCTTTGTAGTAGAGCAAGGTAAACTTATTGGGTTTATAGTGTCTAAGTATGGAATGATTATTGACTCTGAAAGAACCCAAGCTATTTCTAAGCTTCCCCCTCCTTCTTCTAAAAACGCCATGCATTCCTTTTTGGGCAAGATTAATTTCGTGAAAAGATTTGTCCCAAGTTTCTCAGAAATGTTAAGACCATTAAAAAATATAATTAAACAGGATTTTTTGTACCATTGGGGACCACAAGAAAGTCAGGCCTTTGATTCAATTAGAAAAGAAATAATAGAAGCCCCTTCCTTGATGAGTCCTGATTTTTCTCAGGATTTCACTCTTTATACCTTTGCTTGTAGTCGATCGTATGTTGTTGTATTAACGCAAAAGAATGTTGAAAGAAATGAGATACCCATTGCCTTCATGAGATCATATTTCAAAGGATAAAATCTTAACTACCCAACAGTAGATCAACATGCATATGTTGTTTTCAAAGAAGTAAAACACTTCTGGTCATACCTGTTGAAATCCAGAACCAAGGTTATTGTTCCTTACCCAGCTGTAAGAAACCTGTTGGTACAAAAAGAACTGGGAGAGAAAAGGGAAAATTGGATGATGTAATTACATGAATATGACCTTGAAATAACCCTTGCATAGATTGTTAGAGGTCAAGGCCTATGTAAACTAGTGGTTGATTCAGTTGAAGCACAAGAAAGTCAAATCAACACCTCAAATATAAATCAACATAACGAAAAACAAATCAGTTGTGCACAAGTTACCGCCAATTCTTGGTATGACAACATTAAATTTTATTTGACACATGGATCTGCTCCTCGTAATCTTGATCCTAAAAATAGAAGAGCACTTAGGCTTAAATCTGCATCTTTCCAGTTAATCAATGATGTATTATTTCGAAAGAAATTTGATGGTGTTCTTATGCGTTGTTTAGAAAAGGAAGAGTCGGAAAAAGTGTTATCTGAACTTCATGTAGGTGAAGTTGATGGCCACTTCGGTGGAGATAACACTTCTCACAAAGTGCTAAGAGCTGGGTTCTATTGGTCAACTTTGTTTAAATATGCCCATGCACTGTGTCGTAAATGCAGGATGGGTGAAAAAGGAAGCATTCCCTTTGCAACCTATTACTGTAGATTCCCCTTTTCAGCAATGGGGTCTTGACATCATAGGACCAATTAATCCTTCTTCTTCATGGCAGCACAAGTATATCCTTACAACAAAGGATTATTTTACTAGATGGTCTAAGGTTGTACCTTTGAAAGTGGTGAACACAAATCAAGTAGTATCTTTCCTTAACTCTCATTTCATCGCTTGATTCGACATTCCCAAATGTTTGGTCTTTGATAATGCCTCATAATTTTCATCCCTTGATATCAACATTTTTTCTTTGGATAAAGGGATTAAATTGAAGTATTTTGCAAGTTACTACCCTCAAGGAAATAGCTTGGCAGAATCAACAAACAAAAACTTAATCAAGATTATTAAAAGAACAGTTTCAGAAAATCACAAGAACTGGCACAATGCACTGCATAATGCACTTTGGGCTGATAGGGTAACCCCAAAATCCTCTATTGGTAATTCCCCTTTCTTCCTCGTTTGAGGAAGAGAAGCAATTCTCCCTCCACATGTTCTACTTCCTTCTCTACAACTGTCACAAAAAGTTCAAGAAGAGGAATTCCCTCCTCTAGAAAATTGAATAAACACCTTATTGAAACTAGAGGAAGTGAGAACACAAGAAAAGCAAAAAATGGATCAACATCAGCAAATTGTAAAAAGTTGGTTTGATTCAAATTCTTCTTCAGATAGAAATTTCAATCTTGGAGACGTGGTTCTCACATGGGACAAATCTCACGAGGGAAAAGGGGAACACTCCAAGTTCCAGAATCTGTGGTTGGGACCATTTGTAATTTCTGAAAAATTGGGTCCCATCTCTTTCCCTATGCATAATTTGGAGGGACATCCAGACACTTTCCCAGTGAATGGCCAGGCTCTCAAAAGTTATTTCACCTAATGATTTCAGATCCACCTTTTGTACATATTGTGTTTTTTTAATTTTCTTTTCTGTTTTTTTATTTTGGTTCTTTTCATTTTGCTTGATTTTGATTTATTTTCAAATAATGATTTCTGAGTCACCATTTCATTTGTGGAAGGGAAATCAGAATTTTCATTCATTAGCAACAACTTACAACTCCTTGAAGCACCAATGATGTGAATGCTAAAACTCAGATCAGCAAAAGTAAATTTCTGTTCAAAATAGTGTTCCTGGTTTCTTTTTAAAATTACGAGACGACACAATTATCATTAATAAAACTCTTAACATTGTCCCTGTTTTAAGGAAAACAACTCAATTATACCTTCTTGTCCTCAAGATGGTTTCTTAACAGAAATCTAAGTGTTCAGATCATGATGAAGGTCGTCAAACGAGAAAATAAGTTGTAAAATATCAAGTTTTGTTTTCAAAATCTGAGATTTTTAGCATCACCCGACTCTCTTGAATATCATAAAGTTTCTGTAAATTTGTAAACAAATTCTAGAGAGTTGAAAGAACTGCAAGGTGTGGGAAGTGTCTGTAAACTTGCCAAGACACTGAACAGGTCTGCTGGCAGTGGGTAAATTCATGCATGATGCCAAGGAAACTTCGTCCGGGTACTAAACAGACCTGCTAGCAGTGAAGCAATGTTGGGTTTAAGAAAATTTTCAGGTATGTCCTTTTGAATTAATAAAAAGTAAAGATGTTCTTTATCATGAATGGATGACTCTTGGATAGGAAAAAGGTGTTAGAGTGGGTTAAATGACATCCCTTCTGAGGCTATGGATGCCTAGTGGTAGCAGTGGCCCTATCAACGATATTGGAGTCGGTTGCCTAAACATCATTTCGCTCGTAATATAGATTTGATACCAGATTGCATTTTTGACAGAAACAAATCTGATGCTAGACTATGTTATTTTCTGAGTTTTGATCAGGATGCTTGACTTGCTGTCAATTGTTTCTTAAAAATTCATTCTTTCTGATTCACCTTAACATGAATTTTCTATTGATGTAGAGATAAATTCTTCACCCAGTACGATGCCATTGTTGGAAGCCACACTTGATTTTTTATATTTAACACTTTCAAAAGAGATTACACTTTTCTGTAGCTTCCATCACCTCAAATTTGTAAACATTTTTGAGAGTTTTGAAATGATTGTTGGATTAAAATCTTCCCTTATTAATTTTTTATTGTTTACATTTGTGTTTGTTTTATTTTTAATTCATGACTGTAAGCATGAATTAAACATAAAACTTGGCTTGGTTTAATAATTTTGTTCCTTAGAAATATCTTTTAAAAATCCATCCATATGTAATTGAAATTCAAATCTTATGAAATGGTCGATTAATCCATTATCGATTTTTTTGTTTTAATATGGTTGTTATGAATTCAATGGTTCGATAGTTCATTGTCGAATTGTTTTGATACATGAAGAGCCTTGGTTAATTTTTTATATTCTTCTCATGATTTAAATGGTCGTATAAACATTCATACCAATGAGTACAGACCCGTTGTACTTGCATTTTCACCTTACCTTGCTATTCATTATCTACATAGGGTTTTTCACTCTGTAGTTTTGGCACTCATCGTGAGAGATGGTTAGGAATACAATGAACCCTTTGGTTTTTTTTCTCACTATCTAAGTTATGATAACCCACAGGCTTTGCTATTTTCATGTTTCACTCTCCGTTCAGACCTGTTTATGTTGCTCGCATGATTGAAACCTAAAGTTATTATGAGTGATCTATGTTGCATCCTGATTATAGTGGTCATGGCGCTCATCGTTCGCATAGAGCCGAATGGAGGCCACACCTTACTATCCCATGACGATGCTATTAAGGACCTAAAGAATCATGGTTGGGATATATTCCTCAATAAATTTGAGGGTTATAATCTCCAGGTAGCAAAAGCCTTCGCACGAACCTTTGATGGGTTCAGAGCTAAGATTGGAGACATACAATTAGAATTGACAGCAGATTTCATCAGCAAAGAAACAAGGCTCCCATCAAAGGGTGAGAGATTGCTTAAAAAAACCAGTATAGAAGAAGTCCCATGGAATTTGTTTATGACCTCCCGAAAAACCAACTGTTGCATAAAAGGTATTCCTATCGCTCTATTAAAACCTAGATGGCATAGTCTACTGTTAATTCTCAAGCAATTTGTAACGTGTGAAGGTTGATACGGACTGGTATTTCTCTACCATATCCATTTGTTCATGAATTTCATAGGTTTCGATTTAGATATGCCCTTTTACTTATTGATGGGTCTTTATAAGATGTCCAAATGTTACAAGTGACAGGGTGTCGATTCGAGCCTTTTTCACCATGAGTTGGTTAAAATCTTGTTGATGTATCATCTGTCAACCATAGGTGACAGTTGGGAGACCTTTTTGATGAGGAATGACTTCACCTAGGCTGATCCTACAACAAACCCTCTTTTAACACCAAACCCTAACTCAGACAAGCCAGTGGTTGAAAACCATTTCGGTAATTCAATCAATGGTCCAGAGTTTACTCATAAAACCCCTCTAGATAAAAGATCACCATGTAGGTTTTCACCTACAAGATTTCCAGAGCAAGTGACTAATGAATTGAAGGGAAATGATCCTCTTATGCCTGTGAATGATGCTAGTTTGAATGTTAATGTTAAGTCTGATGCCAAGAAACTCTGTAAAGGAAAAAAACAACAGTGCACAGATTTGGGTTTCAAGAACAAGAAGGTCGGTCGCCTAATCTCTAGAAAAGAAAGGAACCAAAAGGTTACTCATCTGAGCTCAATCAATATGATTGAGATCGATGAGGGTTCAGATCATGAGATATAGGATTTGCTAGCTCGGAAAGATCCGGAAATTGAGGGTTCCAGGAGGGAGGTTATCATTCATACTAAAACATATGATTTCATGACAAATTTACCACAATGCCTTAAGAGTAAATAAGGATTCTCAGGTATTGGGAAAGATCTGGAGAAAACAATAGGTAAGACTGAAGCACCCTTGGTCGATTGTGTCCCTCGTCGATCTACCATCTCACCTGTACATTGTGATGGTTGTCTCAATTGGGTTGAGAGTTACTATACTGACGTTCCTCTCTTATAGGACCGAATTAAAACTTTGACTGCTTAGAACGATCTATTGAAGCCAGAAAACCTTGATCTCAAGGCACATGTAGAAAGGGATAAGAAATGAATCAAGAGATCTGGAAACATAATCATTAAGAATGCGACTAGTGCCAAGGAAATTATAAACTCTGAATTATTTGATCCCTCTTTAGTTAATTTTTAATGGTAAAACAATTTTATTTTCCTTTCATTCATTTACATTATCCAATTCGAAATAAGTAGATTTGAATTTTGATTTCATTTACTAAAATTAAGACTAGCTACAAAATCTTTGATTTTGTAG
>JASDQU010712557.1:25357-52756 GCA_032191745.1 Picea mariana | reverse complement strand
CATGCCTCATTCTTATCCAAGGCATCCATTTCTTCAACCATGGCCTTCTTCCATAGTTTACTATCCTCTGAATTCACTGCTTCCCTGACAGTTCTGGGAATATCATCAGTAATAGATAAAGCAAAATTGGAACGAAAATCAGATGGACTATACCTTTCTTGTTACCTTCTTTCTCTCTCTGATCTCCTCAATACCGGGGTATGAGGTTCTTCTTCTTCTTCTGCTGCTTCATCTTCTTCAGATGATTCCGATTTTGCATCATCCAACTCAAGCCCTATTTTCTCAGGTTTGTCTTGCGTTGGTAGGAATTCCTGTTTGGACACATCTTTTACCTCTCTGAAAACAACATCTCAACTGTAAACAGTCTTCTTGGTTTATGGGTTCCAAAGCTTATAACCTTTCACGCCATCTTTATAAGCAATAAAGATACACTTTTCAGCGTTTTTATCCAGCTTACTCCTATTTTCCTTTGGAACATGTACATAAGCATCACAACCAAACACTCTAAGATGTTGAAGAGAGGGTTTCTTTCCAGACCATACCTCGTGTGGAGTTTTACNTTATCATCCAACGCTGATGAAGGTGATCGATTGACCAAGTAACATGCTGTACCCACTGCCTTTGACTAGGTAACATGCTGTACCATAGAACCCATGCAATTCATCCATAAAAATTCCATTAATCAATTTCCATATGGACAGGGAATGATAAGGTCATTGGGAATATGAGGGGTTCATAGTGTGCACAAAATGGTAGCATGGAGGGGGGAGAATACATGGATATTGTTCAAACAATCATAAAAATAATCAAACTATGTATATAACCAACTCTCAAAACACCAAACACCAATCACCAATCACCAATTAACCTCCATCTCTATTTCTTTTATTTTCATATAGACTTGTCCTTAAAATTGAGTAATAATAGAACAAGGAGTGCAAAAAGTGTAAGTGGGATAATGAGGGGAGTGTAATGTGCGTAAGACGATATAATGGAAGGGATTCAGATGGTTACTATTCTAATTATTCATACAAAACAATTCCATCATCATAACAACGAAATTTCCAAACCCTTTCGTGTTGCAAAATAAAAATTCAATTCTCTATTTTAAAATTCCAAAACTGGTGCTTCACCTCAACGCTGTTCACTGTGACTTTTGTAATTATATTTACAAAATTCATTAAATAAATATTGTTCAAGAAAAAATTCAATAGACATAACACAGTCTACGCACAATAGGATCAAGGAACGCAGTATTCCAACAACCAACTAACAGTCGAAGTATGGACAGACTGGGTGTCAAAACATTGCCATCAATATGCTTTAATCACTACAGAAATTCTCAAAATCAACCAAAAGGAATCCCCCGTGGATAACACAAACTTAAGATGAGATTTCAAATAAAAAAACTTCCAGAATTTATGTTCGCAGAGTTCATTTAACATATATGTAAGTTGTCAACATAGGTATCCTATCCATCCATAAAATATACCACATCATGCATGCTAACACAACACAACTATAACTCATAAACCATGTCTTACAACGCTGTACTTGTTTCAATATTGTCGCTTAACATACTGTGTTTTATATATAAATGATCTTGGCATTAAATCTTAAGTAAGAAATCGACAAAAACCTAATGGCAAAAGAGATGCGAACAATGCCTCTATCAAATGCCGGGTTAACCACCCTTACATAGTTACTCAAATGTAGGGTTTAAGATAGCATTTATTAACAACAATGAGGTATGGGAGAGAAAACAAACAAACACTCTGAGGGTTTAATCAAAAGAACTCTTGAATAATCCCTTAACACCTTTAATTTCCACATACCTCTTCATAGGCCTTTACAGAAGCTGCGAGCACAATACCCATGATAGCTGATCCAGGGGATCAAATTTTTCTCAAAAATCAAAGTGCTCAGAATAGATTCAAAACAGACATGTGCATAGGCCTCGTTGTTACAAACCCAAAGCAACTTGAACTGGCTCAAATGGATGTCATATGAGCAAGATATCACATTCTGTTCGTTTTTTCAAACAAGCAAAATTTTTGCTGACTGTACAGTCTGTATAGTGCTTACGTGGCAACTGACCGTACAGTGACATGGGTAGGTGTTGATGTGGGCGAATCACATCTCAACACATGTCATTTTTGGTGGGAAAATATTATGGTGCCATGTGGCACCCCTTCGTTGGTTAGCTGTGGAAAAATTATATGTGACTCCATAGGAGTCGAACCCGCGACCTCCGGGCGTGGGGGAATGATTTGGTAGGGCCGGGCTACCAACTCGCCCAATGTAGTACTTGTTAACTATAGTGTAAATTAAATATTTGAATTGAATCAAATGTTCGTTGGGCGGAGAATAGGGCCGGGGCTAGGCCCCAGCCCCCAACACGTATCCACGTAACCCTGTCATGTGACCTATACTCCCACCTTTTGCATGACCATTGTAAACTGATTAGCCCACGGTCTGTCCACACATTTAACTGTTGGCGCGTGAATTTTTTATGTGTTAGTTAGCCCCTGTGTATTGGCACGTGTCCACACCTTTTATGTTTTGGCGCGTAGTGTTTCTATGGGTGTAGCCCCTGGTTCGTTGAACACCTCCACCACATGCGACCAATAGTTGGAGTAAATTTGGGGCACGGTTAGTCATGAAGCCTGTTTTAGGCGCTGGGATGTGGCCACATGCCCCCCATGCGACCAACACCTCCACTCTTATAGGCACCTAGTCCGCTAACTGTTCGATAGATTGCCCCATTTTGCAGGATGCGCATGTGTGTTGGGTTTTAGGGCTAGTAACGCTACGAGAGCCAGGTTAGTCATTCACACGTGCGTTTTGGCGAGCAGGTACAACAAGCTTGAAGGGGAAAACTTCTAGGAAGTGTAACTTCTTCATTTTTTGGCCAAACCAGGTGCTGAAAAAGCCCAGCTAGGGGTGTTTGGACGTTCTGAAGCCATTGAAGCCATCCATTTTGTATTCTGAGCACTGTAAGAGCACTTTTTAAGCATAATGAAAATGATCCAAGGGAAGCTGGACCAGGAGATGTAGCCCAAGAGAGGGGTGAACTCCTTTATCATTTGCTGTGTTATGTGTTCATTGTTGATGGTTTTTATCAGTCTGATATGCTGCTCATGTTTAAGTAAAACTCACTAAATTTATGTGTTAGTAAACTGATCCTATTACCCAAACACATGCCATTTTACACTTGCAATTTCAAGAGATAAGTCTTCTTCATTTTTAAAGATCTATTGGAAACATATTCATTCCATTTTCAGATCAGTTGGTATCAGAGCTTTGGTTTTTGAAGGCTTGATTGTTTGCAAGTTGTTTTTGTTTTTCTGATGCTTACAAGGTTGAAGCTCACAAGAGGAGAAGGTCAATTTGTAGAGCCAAGTTCTCAATTGTCAAGAAGGAGAACTATCAAATCACCTCAAGTTTCAAGGATATTTTCACCAAGTATGGCTCATGAGGATAGCCATGGAACTCTTCCTTCAGAGGAGGAAACTTTCAAGAAATATTTCTTTGATATGGCTGAGATGGTCAAAGTTTTGTTTGATGAAAGTAATGTAAGATTGCAAGGTGAAAGATCCAACCCTCAAAAGGGAAATGGATACAGTGGTGATAAAACTCCAAAGGGAAATGGAGGGAGTGGTGATTCTCCACCTCCTTCACCTCGATCTTCCACTTCTTCCACCATTTCACAACCACCTCCAAATTCTCCAAAAGAGCATGGTGAAACTCCTTTACTAAAGCTTGATATTAAGTTTGAATTGCCAGTGTACAATGGAGAGGTAAATGCTGAGAAATTAGATAACTGGATTTGTCAAATTGAAGTGTATTGTAGGATACAAAGAATCACAGATGATGAAACTAAGATTCATCTTGCTTCTTTAATATTCGACAATGCAACACTCATTTGGTGGGAAGCCAAAACTCAAGAGGACATGAAGAAACATGGTAAAGTTTTATCCTCTTGGAATGATTTTATTGTTGCAATTAAAAGGCAATTTTATCCATTAGCATACATGCAGAAAGCTATTATGGATTGGCAAAACTTTAGGCAATCCAAAAGGAAATATGTGCAAAGTTTAACTCAAGAATTTAGGAGAAGAGCCTTGGTTTTGGGTGTAGATTTGTCTTCACAAGATACTTTGCTCAAATACATTGGAGCATTGCATAGCTACTTGAGGCATACCATACTTATGTTTAACCCTTCAAATCTAGATGAAGTATGTATGCAGGCTACTCATTTAGAGGCAAGAGGAAGGAATGAACCTTAAGAGGGAAACAAGAAGTTTTTTAATGGAGACAAGGGAAAGAGGAATTTTGAAGGAAATGGAAAGAAACATGCTTCAATCAAGAAAGAGAGGGAGAAACTCTCTTGTAAAAATTGTTCAAAGGATTTCCATGATGAAGACCGTTGTTGGAAACTTCATCCTGAAAAGAGACCCAAAAAGTTAAACAACAAAGAGAAACCAAACATTGCTGCAACTGTACAACAAGATTTAGGATCCGATTCGAGAGATGAAACAAAGATCACATCCATCACTGCAAACTATATAGATGAGGTAGAGCTTGATGTTATTCCATTGTATATTTGTGGTATTGTGTTTGGAAGCCCATACTTATATGATAGGAGAGCTATTTTCCATCGTCATGAGAACAAGTATCATTTGTTTAAAAATGGTGTTGAGTACATTGTTAGAGAACATACAAAGAAGGTGAATTTGTCACTTACAAATGTTGGACAAATGAAAAGACTTGTCAATGCTAGTAAGAACCTTGTACTTTTAATGACTAAACCCAAAGACAACGATGAAGAACAAGTTCTCAAAGGATGTGATACAAAGTTACAATCTGATTTGCATGAGGTTGTTAATGAAAATTTTGAGATGTTTTAGGAACAAAATGGATTGCCTCCTAAAAGGGGTGTCCAACATGAGATTCTATTGCAACAAGGAGGTCCTCTTCCAAACATTGACATGTGCAGGATGTCAATCATGGAGAATGTTGAAAACATAAAACAATCCCAAGGGTGGCTTGAAAAAGGGGTCATCAAACCAAGCACTTCGCCATGCAGGTCACCAATTGGTTTGGTACCAAAGAAAGATTGTATGTGGCAAATGTGGGTAGATTTCAGAGCCTTGAACACGACTACTTATATGATTGCTGAAGGATACATATGGAAGAAATATTTGAAGGAAAAACAACCTCCATTGCATGCCTTGACAAGTCATGTTTTCCACTTGGTGATAAGCTATAAGAAAGACTTTTATGATAAAGTTGCTGATATGATTACTAGGCCTATTGTTAGTGCTTTCATTATTTTCAAGCATAATCCTATCATGCATAAGAGATATTTGGAACCATATGCTTTAGATTCTGATGGAAAACATGTTTATGCAAATTTATGTCGTGCTAACCAAGTTGAGGAATTGGATTCCTATGTGCATGGTAAACTTTTGTATCTTGGCAAGCTATTCTTTTCACAGGGTGAAAGTGTCAACATGATAAGGGAAGTACATTCTTCTCTTGTTGCTGGCCATTTTGGCATGTGAAAGAAGGTGACTAGATTGCAAAGAAAGCATCCTAAGTTTTGGGATGAGAATCTACATTACTTTCAACATGTTTATAACCAGGCCAAGAAGTTCATTGAACCAGTTCAGTTTGTGCAACAAACCGTTCAAGAACAATTGATAAAGAGCCAAGCCAAGTACACAACATGGCATGACAAGTTTTGTATTGGTCTTAAAGGCACCAATCCAAGCAAGGTTGGATGGACTGAGATTGTAAAGGTGAGGGAACTGTACCGTCATCTATATATTGACTAAAAGTAGTCTTTTGGAGGTCCAAAATCTTCCCAATGGGGAGGTGTGATCCAAGGGATCAATTTTTTTCTCAAAAATCAAAGTGCTCAGAATAACTTCAAAATATATGTGTGCATAGGTCTCATCATTACGAGCCCAACGCAACTTGAACAGGCTCAAAAAAACGTCGTATGAGCAAGATATCACGTTCTGTTCATTTTTCCAAACATGCAAAATTTTTGCTTACTGTATAGTCCGTACAGTGCTGACGTGGCAACTGACTGTACATGCCGTACAATGATGTGGGCAGGTGTTGATGTGGGTGAATCACATCTCGACACATGTCAGTTCTGGTGGACAAATATTATGGTGCCACGTGGCCCAGTCATGGGCTGCCATGTGGCACCCCTACGTTGGTTGGCTGTGGAAAAATTATATGTGACTCCATAGGAGTCAAACCCGCGACCTCTAAGCATGGGGGAATGACTTGGCAGGGCCGGGCTACCAGCCTACCCATGGTAGTACTTGTTAACTATAGTGTAAATAAAATATTTGAGTTGAATCAAATGTTCGTTGGGCGAAGAATAGGGTTGGGGCTAGGCCCCAACCACAGACGCATATCCACGTAACCCTGTCATGTGACCTATACTCTCACCTTTGGCGTGACCGTTGTAAACTGAGAAGCCTGCGGTCTGTCCACACATTTAACTGTTGGCGCGAGAATTTTTTACGTGTTGGTTAGCCCCGACGTATTGGCATGTGTCCACACCTTTTATGTTTTGGCGTGTAATGTTTCTATGGGTGTAGCACCTGGTTTTTTGAACACCTCCACCACATGCGATTGACAGTTGGTGTAAATTTGGGGCACGGTTAGCCACGAAGCCCATTTTAGGTGTTGGGACGTGGCCACATGCCCCCCATGCGACCAACACCTCCGTTCTTATAGGCACATAGTCCACTAAATGTTTGATAGTTTGCCCCATTTTATGGGATGCGTGCATGTGTTGTGTTTTAGGCCCAGTAACGATGTGGGAGCCAGGTTAGTCATTCATAGGTGCGTTTTGGTGAGTAGGTACAACAAGCTTGAAGGGGAAAACTTCCAGTAAGTGTAACTTCTTCATTTTGGCCAAACCAGGTGCCGAAAAAGCCCAACTGGGGGTTTTTGGACATTCTGAAGCCATTGAAGCCATCCATTTTGTATTCTGAGCACTGTAAGAGCACTTTTTAAGAATAATGAAAATGATCCAAGGGAAGCTGGACCAAGAGATGTAGCCCAAGAGAGGGGTGAAATCCTTTATCATTTGTTGTGTTATGTGTTCATTGTTGATGGTTTTTATCAGTCTGATATGATGCTCCTGTTTAAGTAAAAATCACTAAATTTATGTGTTAGTAAACTGATCCTATTACCCAAACACATTCCATTTTACACTTGCAATTTCAAGAGATAAGTCTTCTTCATTTTTACATATCTATTGGAAACATATTCATTCCATTTTCAGATCAATAGCCATATAAATAATTGATAGGAAAAGTATTAATATAACCCGAAGGCCGCGACAATGAAACCATTTTGTAATGGAGAGGCTAGAAACAACGAAAATCTAGAGACGAGGCAGACCCGAAACACTTTCCCAAAAGTTTTTCCCACAGGTGAAGCAACAGAGCAACCATTGTTATATCAACATCGAGAAACACCCACAAACATCGTTAACTGTGAATTTTCTTGCATATAAAAATCACAGAGACCAACTTCATCCAAATCCAATACACAGTAAAAAAGAAACCCATATTCCATAACCTTGGAAAAGAACATACCGCAAGCAAATGCAAGAGGCAACTTTTGATTTAATTAATGAGTAGAGAGAGAATTCATGGATGGCAGAGCAAGAACCTCATACCTGGGTGAAAAAATGCCAAAGAAAATCGACAAAGTCCGAGCACTTCTTCCATGACCGAGCAAAACTAAGGCAGCAACAACCAACAAAAATGACCAAATGCATAAAGCAAGGGTGGTGACCATCGAGGTAGGTTAGAGTGATGTGCATTTACTGCACATCGTATCCACACTTACTCCTTCAACCATAGCCAGTACGAGCGAGCTATCCATCCAACGCATAACCCATTATTTCCATAACAATTCGATGTAAGTGGGATACACCACCTTTTCCTATACTTTCAAACTTTAACATATGCACTGACCCCAATCTAATATATGTCAACAATTGCTAGGGGGGCCATGTCCCAACACTTATGAATTTCAAACTTTAAACAATGGTGCTTAACTCTTTAACATTGAATCATAATGCCATAACCTTATACAAATTCAAGTCTGAAGTTTAAACCTTCATTCAAATTATGTGTAACAGAATATAAAAGTGATGATCATAGAAACAATACCATTTAGCTTTTAATTAAATCGCTCATAAGCTTGTTGTTTTTACATTTTGTTTTAAAGAGTAATATCAAGACAATAAACTATAGAATTCATCCCGCAATCAAGTCGTAAGCACATAAGAGATGAGTAATCCTCCATCATAATCACACATGGGATCCCACCTATTTATTATTATTATTAATTATATATAAATAATTAGGCATTGCAACCAATTTGCATGTAGGTACCCTACGTTGCACTTTTGGGCGTCAACGAACTGGCGACTCCACAGGGAAATCTGTTTCAAAGAGATTGTTGGAACACATACATTCTGAACTTTTGAGCTTTATATTCTTCCCCTCATGAAATTGTAATCTTTCCCAAAGAAAACGATAACTTAGAAAATAACTTTCAAATTTTAAATCAAATTCATTGCTGGTTAATTAGAAATAAGGCACACACAACATCCACCGTTGATGAGTTTTTCCTTTTTTGATCAAACAACCCTAACACCTTCTAAGTTTTGGAGCCTCTTGATTTTTAAAGAGGTAAATCACTAAAATTCTCTTCGGAGCTTTGCGCTTCAGGCGATTCTATAAGTCTTAAAAATAAAAAACCCGAAGCTCCGAAAACCGAAAGTGTCCGCTCATTGCTCTTCCTAAACCTTTAAAAGACACGAGTCATAGTACATCTGTATCTTTGAGTCTCCCCTGAGTTATCACGTGGCACCTCCCTTTCCGAGACACATCATCCAGAATGATGTCATCCATAACAAGTCACTACGAGAGATCATCCTTCGGGAGTTTAACAAAGAAGGAAGTTAGGAATCACTGAAATATCAAAATGCCGAAGTATTAAATGTTCATTAATGAAGTTAATCGTGATCAAGAGATAATCAATGACTTCGCACTTCGAAGTTCAGACGTTTACCCTGTATCGTATTCTAAAATCTCCAAAGTCCGAATTTCCAAAATGCTTAAAGTTAAATATGATTAATTAAGACTTTTATTAGATAATTAATCACTTCGCAGTTCAAGTTTCGAGAATTTTCGCTCGAGTTGTATTTAAAGTTCCCGAAGTCCGAACTCCCGAAACGCTCGAAATTGACACATCTTTTTAAATATGATTAATTAAGAGTTTAAAAGTGATTATCCAAGGATTAACCTTCGCAGATTCAGTATTTAGATAATTCTCACTCTATCTCATCTAAAACTCATGAACACGAACCACCAAATATTAATGGCATGTACGACTAGTTAAGGATAATGATTTTTAACGCAGATTGCAGATCACCAGGTAGAATTTTCCATTAAAGTTAATAAATTTTCCGTCAGTGAAGCTCTACTAGAATCAATGCATCTGATGTGAATAAAAACACTTCTATTTTGAATTCATTTTCACCTTCTGCACATTAGCAAGTTTTATCTGATTAAGAAGCTCACGCAATTCCTCTGCAATAGAAAACCTCATTCTATTCTCTTCATATTATGGCACCATGGAAAATGATGAAGAAGCCTTATATGGAGGGCGAGGTTTCAAACCCAAATGTGGATATTTTATCAGACACAACGCCTCGAGCCACATATACTGTTAAAACTTGGACATAGGTTTTCAAAAAATTGGAATGGGAAATCATAAAATGTCCAGAGGATTTTGGTGATGAAGTAGATGAATCTTTTCAGCCAAGCTCAGACATGTAGCCCAATCAGAGCTACACAAGATAGATGCACGACCAAGACTCATGCCGTATAATGACATGATAAGCTGGGCCTTGGAAAACATCGACGTCCAGACCAGGAGCATTGTCAACCATCAGAAGGTTTTCGTTGGTTCTTTCCAACCGGAACACCTCCAAGTAATGTATAAGATATCTCCCAATCCTAAATATACTTACAATGCTGCATTTAATTTGGAGTTTGAGCAAAGGGAATGCATTCAATACGACAAGAGTTGTCCCGATATAATCTGGTCCTGGTGGGGGCACCCAGAGAAGTTCAGGGCCGATGCTCATGGTATGTATGCCACAATGTCGCTGAACGCTCACATGATTTATGTAACCATGATGCTTCGTCGATTGTTTGGGAAGAAAAGCGCTACTCATTTCCTGATGGAATGGGCATCTATCATGCACAAGCTGGCCGAGGGCTACACTTTTAATTGGGCCAAAATGTTGTCAGATAACTTGGCAAAAGGAATTACTGAATACAAATTGGCGAAATCAAAGGGGTAGCCTGCCCCTTTCTATATGCCTACATATGTCATGGATGCCATTTGTTTCATGACACCTTTCCCATTGATGAATTGGAGATGGACCTCGACCAGTGCAGAGCCCATTCACTTCTACCATTCCAAGCTATGGGAGAAAAAAGCCAAGGATTTCTTTTTATGAAATTTGCCACAATGTAGTGATTCTTGTTCATGTAGCCCTGTATGGTCACCCACCTCCTCGAATTTCGAACAAGATTATGGGAAATATGGGCAAACTAGCAGACTGGTTTATTAAAGAAAACTTATCTTATATCAGGGTTTTTGGATGCTCAGTTCCTCCTCATGCTCTCCCGTGATTTTTACCAGACCGACTGGTATGTAGAGAAGTAGCTTACCAGATAGTAATGGGAGGCATTAGCAAGGAGCTGAAGGCAACACAAAAAAAGGTATGTCAGACTTTCCCTATCCAGGTTGACATGTTTTCACTATTGGATTTCGGTCACTCCAAAGTGGAGGCTGCGGCTTTGGAAGATGCCAAATTAGTTGACATTGAGTTCAAAAGACATGATCCACATAATATTGTGGAAAACCACCTAGCCCAATTCAACATGAGGATGTATGTGCATGAAAAATCCCCAAACAATGAAATATTCATGGGAGTTAGATCCCATGAAGAGGTGCAGGACAGATTTCAAACCCTGCCTCCAGACCAACAAGCAGCTTTTATCAGTTTTCAAAGACACAGATGGAATAGCCTACCTAAGATACTACAAGGAGAACAAATAACCACCCCCCCTTCCCAAGAAGTCACATCAACAGGTTTAGAAGCGAGCCACTCTGGTAAACGAAAATCCTAGGAAACCTTGAAGAGATTGGAGGTATGGACTCAACAATTAGAAGCATAATTGTTAGAATCGATGAGCCCACAGAATTTAGAATAGATAAAAGATTACATGAGGCGGGGACTTGATATACCCCCTTCAACCACCCACGCTGGTACCTCGAATACAATAGAGAAACATCAATCAAAGGATATTGGTACTCCCATTGCATCATTGATGCCTCTACAATCCGGCCTTGGGAATCCTAATTCCAAAATTATTTTGGTAAGCGACCTTACTCCCATCTCACCATAAGAGATGCCAGCTTTGGATTTCTTCTTTAGTAAGAAAAGGAAGGCCATCCTGAAAACAAAATTACACCAGAAAGATGGAGTGATAACCAAAAGGAAGAGAATGATATATGAAGAGAATGATCGAGATGATACAGAATTCACAAAGGAAGTTGCAGGTTCATTAGGTGCTTTTACCACAACCAATCAATGGTCCGTGGACAATTTGGCCAAACAATTGCGGCAGGAGTGGTTATTGGTAGAGAATTTGCAAAATCAAATACTTGCCATGGAACAAAGTATCAGGAACAAGATGAGCCAAGACTTTGAGCAAATCAGAACTCATGACAGACAACAAATCCAACAGCTGCAGGCTAACCTCGAGGAGCTCCATCGAAATTCACAGGACAACCAAGGATTACTCACTCAATGTGATGAATTGATAGGGAAATTTCAAGCCAGATTAGACATGACTGAAATTACCTCAGTAGATATCCCAACCTTCCAAACTCAAGCACTGGAAATAAACGAAAAATTGGAAATGGCCCAACAAGATCTTTTTATGAGGGTTGATGCCATCCAGAAGTGCTACTAGACAGTAGACCTTGCTCTGAAGGATATCTATATTAAATAAAGAGAAGCTCGCTCAACTCAAGATAGGTTTCAAGAAGCCATCATATTGGCACATAAAGATAATGCCCCTAATTTTCCTCTGCTCTCTCCTTCTAAGCAATTACGAGGTGACATGGCCCTAAAGGTGTGGGAAATAAATTTGGTCGAGAGCAGGAGACTATCCAGGGAGGTAAAGGATGCTTTCCAATAAGCGTTATCATCATTAGACAAAATACTAATTGATTTTGAGGGAAGCAGTATCGTAGAGGCCCTGGGGAAAATTGATATTGAAATGAATGAGCATAATTATAGAAAGAGCAAAGAAGAAACTCTAGCAACCATTTAGGAAATGAGCCAGATTGATCTTCTTAAAATAAATAAATGGATAGTGAACCCAAGTTCACAGTTCCAGGCCTTAGCTCAAGAGGTGAAAAGAATCCAAGAAAGGCTGCCACAGGTGGAGAGGAAGTTATTCACTTTCGAGGTAAACAAAACAATTGAGCCCTCAAGGTTGGTGGTGGAACTATTAGATAGATGCAACCGATGCATTGAATTTGGAAAAGAAAGCACAGTTGGGAGCAGATAAGAAAATGTCATTGCATTGTTGAACATAGCTGGAGGGACAGATGGCAATGAAACTAAAATCACCAGGATAGTATGACGAATTATTAAGAAGACCAGACGACAACAGTATTCAGCCTAAAGGACTAAAGGAAAGAGGTGTTTTTGCCCAGCAGATGAAGAGACAGAGGAAAAGACTAGCAGATCTTATCAAATTTTACATGTTGTTGTCTTATTGAAGTGTATGCTATTTTTGTAAGAAGTCCAACCATTTTGAGTTGTGACGATTTTTGTATAAATACATAGATTCAAGATCTATTCATGGATGCTTCTTGCCGGATGTAATAGAGAAGAATCTCCCTTTTTGAGTATTAATACAAGTGCAGACATAGAATCCAAATTTTGTTCAGTTTGAGTTATGTGCTTCTTCTTTATTTCCACATCTCCAAATTTTCTTATGTAATTTCTTGATGAGCAATTTATTGCAATTTAGTATCACAACTACTGTAATCACATTATATCGGTAATTCGTTAAGTAAGTAGTTTTTCCTCTGTATATATTGTAAGTAATATAAGACCTGCAAGCTATTTGAATTACTGCATCTCATATACTGTTCAAGAGAACACTCTTTCATTTCTTCCATTACAAACAAGGTGAGATTCATTGACCATTGATGCCTAGCTTAGTTTAACTATTTTGTAAGTTTGTCCCACACCATTTGATATCATAATTGTGACTCAGACAATGAAATACGACCTATGTACTGTCCTATTATTAATTTCATTTAAGGATATTTTCTTATATAACTAAAGGTAGAAAGAGCACTCTTTCAAAACAATCTCTTTAAATTTTCTTGATGCATGACATTACTCTTTGAGCCTTAAGTTTAATCTCAGGAACAACATATTTTTGGCGTCGTTGCCGGGGACGAAGAAACGAAGTTATTTTCCTTGGGAAAACAACAAGGTAAATTTCTATCTTTGATGGTGAACAAGGATTGAATACACAAGTAAGGCTTATTTTTATTTTTCCCTTGGCGACTCCACCATAGAGAAAACTGGCATTCGGTCGAAAGAATACCAGAAAAAATCCAGATGATAAGTAGACCACACCAGTGTCAGATCCCGAAAAGTTGTTGAAACCAAATTGGATACCTCAAACAGAATGCTGCATCAATAGGTAAGGTCTATCAACCCAAAGTTACACTAGTTAATGCTAAGGTTCAGATTGAATAACTAACCCTTGCAGAGAGTTTTAAACAAGTACCCTCTATAGAGGTGTGAACTAGTAAACCCAAGGCTAAGCTTGAGAATCCAGAGGTAATTATTCCCAAAATAAAAGTTGAGATTGAATCGAATGGTACTCCTACCAGCCAGAACAAAAAATCCGTCTCGATACTTGCTATCATTAACACCCTGACGTTTCCACCCTTACCCGAAGTAAAGGTTTCAGTTTCCCAAAAATATGAAGAATATATTTTATACCTTGATTCACCCTCTATTGCTTCTCCTATATATACATCTTGTAAGTCTTAGGAAACCAGTCCACATTTCCATTTTCCTCCTTTTCTAGATTTTCCTTCTCCTAACGGCCTTTTCCCGAAATTTCCTTTGCCACATCCCAAAGTAGTCGAAAGGTCACCACTTCAGTCCCTCGAAGTTTTTGAAAATCCCCTATTTAGCCCCCGAAGTCCATCTCCTAGACTTCCAATGGCTGAAGTTGGTGGCACCAGAGGCGGAGGAGCAGGTGAAAAGGTCAAGGACAATCTCGACCTCCTATAATATTTTCCAAGGTAGGTGCTAGATATGCCCCCTTGGTCCTCCCTACCGTCCTTTATGATTTTCCCGAAAATTATATGAAAAACCTACCAAAATTTATGGGGGAAGGATATTTAATCGCAATCGAACACATAGCCTTTTTTATATGTTTGATGATATCCTTGGCATCAAACACGAAGATGTTTACTCAAGGTTGCTAGTACAAACCTTTGAAGGACAAGTGAGAACCTAGTTCCAAGGACTCCCAGTAGGTTCCTTATGGTCATATGATGATCTAGAAAATGCCTTCCTAAGACAGTGGGGAGAGAAGAAGGACCATCTCTATTATTTGACTGAATTCGGGGCTTTGAGAAAAAAGAATTTTGAATCAGTTCTTCAATTTACTCAGAGGTTCAATAAATTATACAACAAGATCCAAGCCGAAGTCAAACCCTCTCAACTTGCGACAAAGGTAACTTTTGTAGGGGCTTTTGAACCTAACTTTTTCCTCCTCTTAAGAGAAAGAAGATCTACCACTCTAGTAGGAATGCAAGATGATGCCATAAAAATCGAATCAAATATGATGGCATCCAGGAAATTAAAAACCAAAGTTGAGATGGGAACTAGAGAACCTAGATGTTTCAAAGAATAGGTAGGACCATCTGGATCTGGGAAGTCTGCAGAAGAGAAAATGGATGAGATGGCCAAAATAATCAAAGATTTATCAAACAAGATATCCAGGATGGAATTAGATCAAGCCAAACCTGATACTTACGTTAGGAATCAGTTCAAGAGAAACCCTAACTCTCAAATGCAACCGAGACAAATAAAAAATGAAGATCAAAAGATCCAAGCCCTGTTTAAAACTGAAAATTTATGCAGAGGGATGATATGCAAAATTATGAGGAGTTAGAAGAAGACTTGGACAACCTTAGCGATGACGATCTCGAACCACATTTAACAAGACAAGATTACAAGAAGTCTTTAGATCCAGAATCCCTGTTTAATAATGAAGAAAACATCAATAATATGGGAGACTCTGATTATCAAGGACTCACCGACTCAATAATGTCCGAACTCCAACATAAGTACGATTTAAGGCCTAGAGAAAAAAATCCTACAAATGCTCCACCGAAAAAGATTTTGTCATGAAATAAAACAAACGAGGTAGCAGTTACTAACCCGCTGACTGAAACACAAGCTGACTGAACAAAACCAGTTGAAACGAGAGCAACACAAACTAAAAAACCGGAAAATACAGAAGCATAAGTGTCAACCAGATAAATCGAAAAAACAATCGGAGGCTTCAGTTAAGAAAACAAACTAAATAAAATTAAAATCCCCATGCCTTTGGTTGGGCTTGCAAAAAATCCAATTTATAAAAAGAAACTTGCTAAAATGATAAATTCTTCTGATGTTGAATTTCATGCGGATGTTATTAATATGTAGGATGAAAGACCTACGATCATGTTCGGTCCACACGTCGAAAACACTAAGGAATCTGTTGCTCCATTTTATATTACACTAACTGTGCACGACCACTTACTCCATAACTGCATGTTAGATTTTGGGGCCTCTCATAATTGAATGCCTAAAATTATCATGGAGAAATTGGGCCTCAAAATTACTAGACCTTATCAAGACTTATATTCGTTTGATCCCAGAAAAGTTAAGTGTCTAGGTATGATCAAAGATTTGGTAGTAAATCTTGCACATATACCCATGAAAAGTTTCCTTATGGATGTGGTCGTTGCTGATGTCCCTACCAAGTATGACATGCTTCTATCCAGGTCTCGGGGAGCCAAATTAGGAGGATTAGTTCAACTGCATATGACTTACACTACGATACCAATTTTCGATGGGCAATTCACACGACTGTACAGAGAAACTAGACTGGCGTATACGGTAAGAAACTAGTCTATGTTGCTGATCAGGACTTAGGAAATTGTATATTATTGATAGATGATGATTTCGAAGAATGTACAGAAGAAGAAAATAAAAAAGTAGAAAAACAAAGAAAAATGTAAATAGTAGAGAAGGAATGTGGAAAATGTTTTTTGATGGCACTTCATCCTGCGAAGGAGCAGGGGTTGGAGTGTTATTTGTAGCACCAAGAGATGAGTACATTGTTCCCTTCTCATATAGATTACAGTGGGAGATTATTATACGAATAATGTTTGTGAATATGAAGCACTAGTCTTAGGATTAGAAGCTGCTAGAAAGTTGAAAATTGAACATATGATAGTTTATGGTGATGTAGAGCTCATTGTGAAACAAATAAAACAAAAGTATCAAGCCAAGAGTCCAAGACTGAGGTCATACATAAATTGCACCTAGGATTTGATAGAGAATTTCTTCTCTTCCTTTAACATTCACTCCATTCCCAGAATGGAAAATCAACAGGTCGATTCTTTAGCCATAGCTACAACGACCTTTGTACCACCTACCGTCCTGAAACTAAAATATCACATCGAAATGAAACACATGCCTTCGATCCCAAACAATGTTCAACACTGGCAAGTCTTTGAAGATGATGAAAAATTTAAACAATTCCTTGAAATGGTCGTTGAGTTTTCTGAGACGCACATAGATCAGGAAAACCAGAACGATCCTATTTGGGTCATGCAGGAAGGTGAAGACCTTGAAAAATTTCAACATAAGATTGCAAACCAACACATGCTCGTGCTTAAGAACAATCAGATACCTAGAGGTCTGATCCCCTTGGATAGATTATTTGACCAGGACAACATACCTTTAAAATCTACCTTACGACGTCAGCCCAAAAAGGTTGAAGACTGTAATATAGGAACCGAGGAAAATGCTAATCTGGTCAAGATATCTAAATACCTTCCAACCCAAATGAAGAATGAGTACGTCGAGTTGCTTAGGCAATATAAAGACGTTTTTATGTGGTCCTATGATGAGCTAAAAACTTACAATACCTTTGTGATTGAACACAAGATTCCTTTGAAACATGGTATCAAACCTTTCAGGCAGAAACTCAGACAAATAAATCCTATTCTCCTGCTATTGATAGAAAGGGAAGTCAAGAAACTTCTCGATGAAAAAATTATCATTCCAATAAGGTATTCCTAATGGGTAGTGAATTTAGTCCCCGTCAGAAATAAAAATGGCGAGATAAGGCTCTGTGTAGATTTCAGAAACCTAAACCGGTCATCCCTCAAAGACAACTACCCACTCCCAAAAATGGATCATGTTCCAGAAAAGGTAGTTGGTGCTACCAAGATGCCCATGATTGATGGTTTTTCCGGATACAGTCAAATTGTTTTCCATGAAGACGACAAAGAAAATACTATGTTTACCACTCCGTGGGGAACTTCCATGTACGATAAAATACCATTTGGTTTAATGAACATAGGGGCTGCTTTCTAGAAAGCGATGGAAATTGCGTTTGTTGGTGAGAAAGACAAATTTGTCATTATTTATCTTGACGATTTGACATTTTTTTCTAACTCTGATGCAGAACACCTGCTACACCTCAGGCAAACCTTCGAAAAATGCAAAAAGTTTGGTTTGTCTCTTAATCCTAAGAAATCAAATTTCGCTATGAAAGAAGGTAAGATCTTGGGTCATATAGTGTCAAAGGAGGGAATCAAGGTGGACCCGAAACGAGTTGAGGCTATAGACACAATTAATATTCCTAGGAACATAAAGAAAATTCAATATTTTTTAGGAAAGATAAACTTTTTGAGAAGATTCATTCCCAATTTTGCTGAAATAATTAAATTGATTATAGATATGTTGAAGAAGGACTGCCAAGTGAAATGGACCGCTGAAGCTAAAACATTGTTCAAGTGAGTCAAGAAAGCTATAGGAGAAGCACCACGGTTAGCCATTCCAGACTATACTAAAGAATTCTTGATCTTCTCCTTCGCTTCTGAACATACTATCGCAGCGGTGCTCCTGTAAAAGAACAAAGAAGGTTTCGAGCAGCCGATAGCCTTTTTTAGTAAAAGTCTCAGGGATGTAGAATTAAAATATGATATAATGGAAAAACAAGCTTATGCAATGGTGAAAGATCTCAAAGATTTTAGGACATGTGTGTTACATTCCTAAATAATCGCCTACGTGCCAACAAGTGTGGTCAAAGACATCTTGGTTCAACCAGACAACGATGGAAAGAGAGGTCGGTGGTTAGCTAAAATTCAGGAGTTCGATCTAGAAGTAAAGCCGACCAAACAAGTCAAAGGTCAAGGCCTAGCAAAACTATTAGCCGAATCAAATTTCAGGGCACTTGGGACAAATCACCTGGAATCACACGAATATCTCCCAGATATAGAGGATATTGATGATCAAACACCTACAATTCAGATTGAGGATAAGTTTTCTTCCTCTGTTTGGTATTGCGATATCGTTTCATATCTCCTTACCCTTCAGTGCCCGAAAGACACGACTCCGTCCAAAGCGAGAACTTTGAAGCTACACATATTAAAATATTGTATTATTAATGGCCAACTATACTAGAAGGATCCTCTAGGTTTCTTATTATGTTTCTTAACAGAACCTGAAACAGAAAGTGTCATAAATGAATTTCATGAAGGAGTGTGTGGAGGACACCACTCCTGGAGGGAAATGACCTACAAGATATTAAGAGTTGGATATTATTGGGCAAATTTATTTACTAATGTCAATGCAAAGGCCAGAGCCTGCAACTCTTGTCAACTGTTCTCTGGTAAGAAGAAACACCCTGCACTACCCTTAATCCCGATCAAGGCAGAAGCTCCCTTTCAACAATGGGGTCTGGATTTCATTGGAGAAATCCATCCACAATCGAGCGCCCAACATAAATAGATTTTAACCGTTACTGATTACTTCACGAAGTGGGTTGAATCTATTCCAACTCGGAATGCTACGGTTTCGGTGGTACTAAAGTTTTTGGAAGAGAATATCCTATTGAGATTTGGTTGTCCTCAAAAAATAGTCACTGAAAACGCCCAAGCTTTCAAATCTATGGCAATGGTCAATTTCTGCCAAAAACACAACATTTTGTTAGGACATTCTACGACCTATTATCCTCATGGGAATAGGTTGGTTGAATCATCCAACAAGAGCCTGATGACTATAATAAAAAACGTGTTGAAAAAAATTAAGAAGGCTTGGCACGTTCACCTGAAATACACCTTATGGGCGAATCAAATCGACACTAAGAAATCAAAAGGTATGTCCCCTTTTCAAATGGTTTATGGTACTGACGTTGTCCTTCCTATCAATCTCGCTCTTCTTGTGATGAAGCTTTGGCAGGATGTAAATGAAGAGACAAATGACATTACAAGAAGGATAAATCAAATAATTGAAGTCCAACATAATAGGGCCGAAGTAGACGACAAACTTCAAAATTACCAAGATAATATGAAGGCCATGTTCGATAAAAAAGCTAAAGACAGAGAGTTTCTTCCTGGTGATCTAGTCTTAAAGTGGGACGCTAGAAAAGAGGATGCATGGAAATATGGCAAGTTCGACCATCTCTGGTTTGGACCATTTAGGATTGTAGCTGCTAAGGGAAAAATTTGTTCTTACTGGAAAACCTCGACGAAAAAATTCTTGACGCTCCTATCAACGGGCGTTACCTAAAACATTTTATGCAATAATCATATTCCAGATTCCCATTGTATATATCGGTTTCAGTTTCCATGTTTCGGTTTGCAATTTTATTTTTCTTTTGTAAATTATCCAAATTTTACTTTTACTGTAAATAAACTAGGTTTACTTAATATCATCAAAACAAAAATATAAAACCATATATATCACATACCATCTCTATTCTGTAGAATTTTCTAACACCCCTCATTTTTGTTTTCTTGCAGAATGCATTCTGCCAGACAAGAGATAAGGATGCATCAGAATCCAACACTCATTTTTCAAAGGCATTCACTTTCTCTCAAAACAAGTGATAAATTAATAATTTACATGATTGAAAATAAAAAAGAAATCTGAGGTATGAACTCCTACCGCGTTAGTTCAAATTAAAATTTTGAGGAATTCTTATCAAATGAGAAGGAGGTTTCACTCAAATAAATGTTATCACCTGATAAAAAATTAGGGAAGTATGAGATTATATCTAAATTCTGAAACCTTCTCTGAATAAAACGAAAATGAAATAAAAAATAAAATAAAAGAAGAATGAAAATAAGGATAAAAAAGGCTTGAAAAGAAGTTCGAAAATAAATAAACAAACTTATGTCAGAAGGAGATCCTTTTGTGTATGTCAGAAGGAGATCCTTTTGTGTATGCCCCCCTTAGTCATTATTCTGTTTTATTTTTCCTCTCCCTGAGCTTTATTTCTTTTCTGATTTTCACTACTTTTCCTTAGTCCTTATAGAAAGAAAGAATCTCACCTGAAAACTTAAAAACATATCTTCAAAACGAGATTAGGTGAAAATCTTTATGTTCCTCTGATTTTAACTGAAAGAAAGTATGTCTACGCTAATCCTTATAACTTTATCTCTTCTATCTAGTTTTACACTGACTAATTCGCTCAAGGTTGATCCCTGGAATTCAAAATCCCTATAAAATCTTCCTTATAGGCGAAGGTGTATTGAAGATTGGAAGGAAATCAGTTTCAGAGCATGCTTAAAAAAATTATGACAAACCTTTCTTTAAAAAAATTTAAGCATATATCATCCCTTGTATGATACATACAGATTGATTGCCCCCACTTCAAAATATTAAAAATATAAGACAGATGGTGAAAGGAAATTCATAATCTGATTGCCCCCATATAGTCCAAGACAAATGGTGAAAGGAAATTTGAAATTCAATTGCCCCCATTTTGTCCAAAAAGAGATGATGAAAGGAAATTCATGTAATGATTTCTCTCATCTCAACAAAATGAAAAAGTGATAATTGAAGTGGTGAAAGAAAATTCAATGGGAGAAGTAGATAAATTCATCGGGGTACTGAACAAGCTCACTGGCAATGAAGCAATGTCTATGATATCTGTATGATTGTCATACATATACACATGACATACTCTGACATCTAATTCTCTTTGCAGTAATATTTACATTCTGAAGCAATGAGGGATTCCCTAAATAATCTGTTACATATACTTAACCTTGATGCGAATGAAATAGATCAAAATCTGATATTTTGGTTAAAGTTATTTTGATTATCTTAAGCAAATCCAAACTCAGTTTTAGGAAAGGGAAATTTTAAATATCCTAGCTTGAGATCAATGATTAGGTGTGTTTTGAAGGTTTTCTGAGGTTCGGTCGAAGTTCAATTTTTCTCTATATGAGTAATCCCTAAAAGTGTTTCCCAGAAATGCAATAATGACTCCATTTGCCCAATAAAGGAACTCGGTCTACTGCTCTTCCACGTCTCATAGGGAGATGTGATCCCAGATGGAGCCTATGTTGGAACACATACATTATGAACTTTTCAACTTTATATTCTTCACCTCATTAAAATATAATCTTTCCCAAAGAAAACGGTAACTTAGAAAATAACTTTCGAATTTTAAATCAAATTCATTCCTGGTTAATTAGAAATAAGGTGCACACAATATCCACCGTTGATGAGTTTTTCCTTTTTTGATCGAATGACCCTAAAACCTTCTAAGTTTTGGAGCCGCCTGAATTTTAAAGAGGCAAATCACTAAAAGTTGCTTCGGAGCTTCGCGCTTTAGGCGATTCTATAAGTCTTAACAATAAAAACGCCAAATCTCTGAAACCCAAAAGTGTTCGTTCATTGCTTTTCCTAAACCTTTAAAAGACATGAGTTGTAGTACACCTGTATCTTTGAGTCTCCCATGAGTTATCACGTGGTACCTCCCTTTCCAAGACACATCATCCAAAATGACATCATCCATAACACATCACTATAGGAGATGATCCTTTGGGAGTTTAACAAAGAAGGAAGGTACGAATCACCGAAATATCAAAATGCCAAAGTATTAAATGTTCATTAATGAAGTTAATCGTGATCAAGAGATAATTAATGACTTCACACTTCGGAGTTCATATGTTTACCCTGTATCATATTCTAAAATCTCCGAAGTCCGAATTTCCGAAATGCTTAAAGTTAAATATAATTAATTAAGACTTTTACTAGATAATTAATCACTTCACAGTTCAAGTTTCGAGAATTTCCGCTCGAGCTATACTTAAAGTTCTCAAAGTCCGAACTCCCGAAACGCTCGAAATTGACACATCTTTTTAAACATGATTAATTAAGAGTTTAAAAGTGATTATCCAGGGATTAACCTTCACAAATTCAAGATTAAGATAATTCTCACTTTGTCTCATCTAAAACTCCCGAACACGAAGTTCCGAATATTAATGGCATTTACGACTAGTTAAGGATAATGATTTTTAATGCAGATTGCGGATCACCAGGTAGAATTTTCCATTAAAGTTAATAAATTTTCCATTAGTGAAGCTATACTAGAATCAATGCATTTGATGTGAATAAAAACACTTCGATTTTCAATTCATTTTCACCTTCCGCAAATTAGCAAGTTTTATCTGATTAAGAAGCTCACGCAATTACTCTGCAACAGGTAAACTCGTTCTGTTCTCTTGATATTATGGTACCACAGAAAATGATGAAGAGTCCTGATACAACGGTTGAGGTTTCAAACCCAAATGTGGATATTTTATCAGACACAATGCCTCAAGCCACATATACTATTAAAAGTTGGACACAGGTTTTCGAAATTTTGGAACGGGAAATCATAAACTGTCTGGAGGATTATGGTGATGAAGTAGATGAATATTTTACGGCCAAGCTCAAACATGTAGCCCAGTCAGAGTTACACAAGATATCTACACGACCAAGAGTCATGCCGTAGAACGACATGATAAGCTGGGCTTTGGAAAACATTGACGTCTAGACCAAGAGCATCGTCAACCATCAAAAGGTTGTTGTTGGTTCTTTCCGACCGGAACATCTCCACGTAATGTATAAGCTATCTCCCAATCCTAAATACACTTACAATGATGCATTTATTTTGGAGTTTGAGCAAAGGGAATGCATCAAATATGACATGAGTTGTCCCGATATAATCTGGTCGTGGTGGGGGAACCTAGATAAGTTCAGGGCTGACACTCATGGTATGTATGCCACAATGTTGCTGGACGATCACATGATTTACGTAGCCATGATGCTCTGTCAATTTTTTGGGAAGAAAAGCCCTACTCATTTCCCGGTGGAATGGGTATCTATCATGCACGAGGTGGTCGAGGGATACACTTTTAATTGGGCCAAAATGCTGTCAGATAACTCGGACAAAGGAATTACTGAATACAAATTGGCGAAATCAAAGGGGAAACCCGCCCCTTTCTATATGTCTGCATATGTCATGGACGCCATCTGTTTCATGACACCTTTCCCATTGATGAATTGGAGCTGGACCCTGACCAGTGCAGAGCCCATTCACTTCTACCATTCCAAGCTGTGGGAGGGAAAATCCAAGGATTTATTTTATGAAATCTACCACAATGTAGTGATTCCTGTTCATGTAGCTCTGTATGGTCACCCACCTCCTCGAATTTCGGATAGGATTATGGGAAATCTGGGCAAACTAGCATACTGGTTTATTGAAGAAAACTTCTCTTATATCAAGGTTTTTGGATGCTCAGTTCCTCTTCATGCTCTCTCACGATTTTTACCAAACCGACTGGTATGCAGAGAAGTAGCTTACTAGACAGTAACCAGAGGCATCAACAAGGAGTCGAAGGTAGCACATAAAACGGTATGGCCGACTTTCCCTATCCAGGTCGACATGTTTTCACTATTGGATTTCGGTCACTCCAAAGTGGAGGCTATGGCTTTGGAAGATGTCAAATTGGTTGACATTGAGTTCAAAAGACATGATCCACATAAGATTGTGGAAACTACCTAGCCCAATTCAACATGAGGAGGTATGTGCATGAAAACTCCTCTCACGAAGAAATATTCAGGGGAGTTAGATCCTACGAAGAGGTGCAGGACAGATTTCAAACCTTGCCTCTAGACCAATAAGCAGGTTTTATCAGTTTTCAAAGATAGATATGAAATAACCTACCTAAGATACTACAAGGAGAACAAATAACCACTCCCACTTCCCAGGAAGTCACATCAACAGGTTCATAAGCCAACCACTTTGGTAAACGAAAAGATGATGAAAAACCAAAGATCTCAAAGGTATGGACTCAACAATTAGAAGCATCATTGTCAGACTCGCTGATCCCCCAGGATTTAGAACATATCAAAGCTTACATGAGGCGGGGACCTGATATACCCCCTTCGATGCCAACCACCCTCGCTGGTACCTTGAATACAATAGAGCAACAACAATCAATGAAGATTAGTACTCCCATTGCATCATTGACACCTCTATAATCCAGCCTCGGGAATCCTAATTCCAAAATTATTTTGGTAAGTGACCTTACTCCCATCTCACCAGAAGAGATGCCACCTTCAGATTTCTTCTTTAGTAAGAAAAGGAAGGCCATCGTGAAAAGAGAATCACACCAGAAATATGGAGTGATAACCAAAAGGAAGAGAATGATATATGACGAGAATGATCGAGATGATACATAATTGACAAAGGAAGTTATAGGTTCATTAGGTGCTTTTGCCATAACCAATCAATGGTCTATGGACAATTTGGCTGAACAACTGCGGCATAAGTGTCTACTGGTAGAGAATTTGCAAAATCAAATACTTTCCATGGAACAAACTATCAGGAACAGGTTGAGCCAATACTTTGAGAAAATCAGAGCTCATGACCGATAGCAAATCCAACAGTTGCAGGCTAACCTCAAGGAGCTCCATCGAAATTCACAAGACAATAAAGGATCAGTCACTCAATGTGATGAATTGATAGGGAAATTGCAAGCCAAATTAGACTTGACTGAAGGTACCTCAGTATATATCCCAACCTTCCAGACTCAAGCACTGGAAATAAATGAAAAACTGGAAATGGCCCAATAAGATCTTTTTATGAAGGTTGATGCCATCCAAAAGTGCTGCCAGGTAGTAGACCTTGCTCTGAAGGATATCTATATTAAGAAAAGAGAATCTAGCTCAGCCCGAGCTAGGTTTCAAGAAGCCATCATATTGGCACATAAATATAATGCCCCTGATTTTCCTCTGCTCTCTCCTTCTGAGCAATTATGAGGTGACATGGCCCCAGAAAGTGTGGGAAACGAATTTGGTCGAGAGTAGGAGATTAGCCAGGGAGGTAAAGGATGGTTTCCAAGAAGCATTATCATCATTAGACAAAAGACTAATTGATTTTGAGGGAAGTAGTATCGCGGAGGCCCTGGGGAAAATCGATATTGAAATGAACGAGCGCAATTCCAGAAAGAGAAAAGAAGAAACTCTAACAACCATTCAGGAAATGAGCCAGATTGATCTTCTTAAAATAAATAAATGGCTAGTGAACCCAAGTTCACAGTTCCAGGCCTTAGCTCAAGAGGTGAAAATAATCCAAGAAAGGTTGCCACAAGTGGAGAGGAAGTTATTCACTTTCGAGGTAAAAGAAACAACTGATCCCTCAAGGTTGGTGGTGGAATTATTAAATAGAAGCAACTGATGCATTGAACTTGGAAAAGCAGCACTATTGGGAGAAGGTAAGAAAATGTCATTGCTTCGTTGAACATAGCTGGAGGGACAGATGGAAATGAAACTAAAACGACCAAGACAATATGCAGAATTATTAAGAAGACCATACGACAGCTGTATCCAGCCTAAAGGACTAAAGGAAAGAGGCATTTTTTCCTAGCAGATGAAGAGACAGAGGAGACCACTAGCATAACTTATCAGATTTTACATGTTGTTGTCTTATTCAAGTGTATGCTATTTTTGTAAGAAGTCCAATTGTTTTGAGTTGTGACGATTTTTTTATAAATACATGGATTCAAGATCTATTCATGGTTGCTTCTTGCCAGATGTAATAGAGAAGACTCTCATTTTTTGAGTATTTACAGAAGTGCAGATAAAAATTCTTAATTCTGTTCAGTTTGACTTATGTGCTTCTTCTGTATTTCCACATCTCCAATTTTTCTTATGTAATTTCTTGATGAGCAATTGATTGCAATTTGGTATCACAACTACTGTAATCACATTATATCAGTAATTCGTTAAATAAGCCATTTTGCTATGTATTTACTGTAAGTAATATAAGACCTACAAGCTATTTGAATTTCCGCATCTCATATATTGTTCAAGAGAACACTCTTTAATTTATTCCACTACAAACAAGGTGAGATTCATCGACCATTGATGCCTATCTTTGTTTAACTGTTTTGTAAGTTTCTCCCACACAATTTGATATCATAATTGTGACTCAGACAACGAAATATGACCTCCGTACTGTCCTATTATTAATTTCATTTAAGGATCTTTTCTTATATAACTAAAGATAGAAAGATCACTCTTTCAAAACAATCTCTTTAAATTTTCTTGATGCCTGACATTACTCTTTGAGCCTTAAGTTTAATCTCAGGAACAACATAGATTAAGAACTCAGAACGTTCGGTTTTTTAGATCAGTAGAAATGGATAGAATGAATTAATGATAAGAATAGTTATGCAACAGGGGAAAAAATATGGTTTAAGTGAAATAATGAGACGAGATTTTGGGAATAACTCATGGAAAGTGGTATGTATGAGGGGGTTTGGTCATGTATGGATAACATTTGATCAATATGTAACATATAATACTTATTAAAGTTTTTAAAGAGAAACTTTTTGGTGTTCCCTTTGAAACTTAGGATGAAAGGAAGAGAGGGAAATCAGAAATAGGGAAGAAGGCAAAATTAACTATCCTACAACATAGTTGAACGCAAAAAGCAATTTCAGCTATGTCTGAAAAGGGGACATCTTGACAACTGTGTATGTCTTATTTTTATTGATAAACAATACTTATAGAAGGACATCTTCATGACAAAACTGATCCATACTTTACTTCTAATAAACATAAAAACAAAACAACAAAAATTGAAAACTCAA
>JASDQU010712557.1:0-25257 GCA_032191745.1 Picea mariana | reverse complement strand
TCAATCTTAAATTCAACATATTTTGCTCATCTGTTAAAATATTTTTTCAGAGTTGGCTGCCTTCTCTTTATGTTTTCTAAGGAAAAAATTCTTTGTTCTTCCAAGGATAACAACACATTTATCCTTTAGGGAACATTGGACGAATTTAATTCTTCAATCTGTAGCATTAGCCGTAAGGAGGAAAGCTCCAAATCAGTAGGAAGAATATCCTCTTGACCATATGTGAGCTGGAAGGGAGTACAACCGGTGCTTGCCTTGGTGGTAGTGCGATATGCCCATAGAGCGTAAGTGAGAAGTGTGTGCCAATGTCGAGGTTTATCCTCTATGGTCCTTTTGATGATCCTAACTAGTTTTTTGTTAGTAGAGTCAGCTTGTCCATTCCCTTGGGGGTAATAGGATGATGAAGTGAAATGTTTGACCCCTAACTTAACCATAAATTGAGTTAACTTTGTAGAAATGAAGGTTGGGCCATTATCCGTAATGATCTCTAGTGGAATAGCAAATCTAGAAAATATATTAGTTTCTAGGAAAGAAATTACCTGCTCATCCTGTGTATGCTTAAGAGGGACAACTCCAGTCCACTTAGTAAAGTAGTCCGTAGCTGTCAAAATAAAAATATGTCCTATGGAAGATGGAGGATTAATAGGACTGATAAAGTCTAGGCCCCATTTAGAGAAAGGGAAATCCAGTAGGACAGGTTGTAAAGGCATAGCAGAAAGACATTCTTTCCCAGCAAATTTTTGGCATTTATCACAAGATCTTGCGAATTTGTACGAATCTTGAAATATGGAAGGCCAAATAGTAGCCATTTCTTATAATTTTAAAGGCAATAGCTTTAGCATAAAAATGGCCACCAATGTGAATGACATAAACTGATGATCCATGAACTTCCTATAAAAATTTATGTGCTTCTTCATCATTCACACATCGAAGTAATAAACCTTCAACATACCTTCTAAACAAGAATTATCCCAAAATGATATATATGGAAGATTCGAGGCAGAGTCTCCTTCTCTGGTGAGGATCCAAGTTATCTGGGCATTTTTGATGCTGCAAGTAATAGACCAGATCTCTGTACCAAGGTTGTTGAGCTATAAAAAGAGTTTGATTTTCAATATAGAACATAGCTGAAAGAGAATTATCCAGATCATCAAGTTCTTCACTTGGTTCAGGGTGTTGAGCTAAGTGAAGGGCTAAGTATTGTCCCTTGATCATTTTTGAAGTCATGATGGTTAAATCATGCTCCTGAATTTTGGCAAGCCAATGTGCAAGTTTTCCTGAAAGATAAGTTTGAGAGAGAATAAACTTGACAGCAGGAAAAGGGAGTCTTACCTGCGTATGCTTACATAAAATAAAGTGAAATTTTTTTTCTATAACCTTAACAAGAGAAAAATCATGTTTTTCAATATAAGAGTATTTGATTTCATCATCTGATAAACTTTGGCTCATGTATGCTACAAGTTTTTCGTTGTTTTGGTCATCATTCTGTAGGAGGATAGAAAAAATTGCTTCCTTGGTGGAATTTATATATACGATGAACTCTTTCTCAAAATCTGGTTTCTCCAAAACTGGTGCGAAGTTGATTTCTTTCTTAATCCTAAGGAAAGATTTTTTGATGTCATTTGTCCAAGAAAAAGAACGATCCTGCTTCAGAAGATTATGAATTGGTTTAACCATGACAACAAAATCTGGAACAAACCTACGAACGAAATTGATAATTCCCATAAAAGCTTGGACTTCTTTCTTGGAGGTGGGAGAAATGAGATTTAAAATAACAACAATCCTTTTAGAGTCAATGATTATTCCTGAATCAGAAACAATATGACCAAGGATATTTCCTTTAGTGACAACGAAAATAGACTTGGAAGGATTTAAAGAAAAACCAAATTTTCTGCACGCATGAGAACTTTTATTAGATGACCAAAATGATCCAATCAGTTCTTTGAATAGACAATCAAGTCATCAAGATAAAATTGAATAATTTTACTGATCAGATCGTCAAAATCTATTTGCATAGCTCTTTGAAAAGTGGCACCTGCATTAGATAAGCGAAAGGCATACGTTCATAAGCAAATGTGCCCCAATGAGTAGTAAATATGATTTTATATCTATGAGTCCTTTTTACCTTGATTTGATTATAGCCAGAAAAGCCATCAAGTAAGGACATCATTTGTGACCTTGCAACATGTTGTAAAATCATTTCCATATTAGGGAGAGTAAAATGATCTTTGACACTCACACTATTTAATGTGTGGAAATCAACACATAATCTGATCTGACCAGTTGTTTTCCGAACAAGGACCAGATTTGAAACCCATTCGAAATACTTAACTAGAAAGATGATACCAACCTTCAATAGTTTTTCCAACTCTTTCTTAATAGTAGCTTCAAGTGAAAGGTTAATATGTCTTTGTTTTTTCCTAACTGGTTTTATCCCTTCCTTGATAGGAATGTCATGTTGTATAAGAGCAGGATCAAAACCACGAAGATCCTCGTATGACCATGCAAAAACATATTGAAATTCACGGATTAGTTATGTGAATTTCACCTTTTCTTCGTCTCAACATTTGGCACCTAGTTTAACAATCTTTAGAGATTCGAGTGTCCCAAGGTTCAAGGAAATGGTATCATCCACTTTCCTTTTCGACTCCTCTTCCTTATGTATCTCTTTTTTTCTTACATCACTCGATGAAAATGAACTTTCAAGAGGATTCAGGCCCTTAGGAAATTTATCATCTTCAAAGGATATGATTTCCTTGGGCCTAAATGGTTCATTTTGTATGAAAGAAAGAATGCCTTCATCACTTGGGAATACCTTCCATGATTCCACGTTATCAGGGATATGAGGACGATATAAAGATTGAAACGTACAATCGGGTCTTTGGGGTAAAATCTTCCAGGTAGGGGATGCTGCAAACACCACTAACCTATCAACCATTGAATTGAGTTCCTGCTTAACATGAGTGATATTAAATGATAATAGGTTTGGGATGAGCATCCAAACAACTTGGGTATAACGTTTAAGCAATTTGTTGCTAGGTGAATAAATTTTACGTTCAAGGCTCACAACAAGCTCGAAATCACCAAAGATTGTAAGGTGGCCACAACCAAGGTTATATGCATTTTTGATGCCCAACAATAAGGCCTCAAACCCGGTAATGTTGTTTGTGTAGCAAAATTCTAAACTATAAGAGAAATTGTGAATTTTACCTATAGGGGAGTAGAGAATAATGCTGGATCCATTACCTTCATTTGATCATGAGCCATCGAAATGCATGTGCCACATGCCATCGTCAAAATCAACTGGTTCAAGGAAAGTGTCTGCCTCATCAACAAAGATAGAGTATACTCCCAATTCTTCCTCAAGATAATTAACGTTAGGTTGGGTAACACTCTCTATGTATGGTGAAATTCTTCCTTCCCTTAGGACTATAATGTTCTTTCCATTCCTAGGGACAAACATATGTGTTCCATCAGGCGAAAGATATCCACCCATTAAATATTGCTAGCCTCTTCCTAAAATAATTGAATAATTATTTACTAGCATATCGATTACCTGGATGCTGAGGGTTGTTCTTATTTCATGATGCACACACAGAACTAAGGTTACATATTTGATTTCTCCTATAGTTGACTGTTGTGGAATATTATAAGAGAGCATTCTTATGGAATTTCCATTAATGCATGATAAGCCAATCTCTTCCATTATAATTTTTGACATTACACTTGGACCAGACCCGCCATCAATTAGGCAACAATGAGCTATTTTATCCATGATCTTTACATAAATATAAAAAGGGGGATTTTTTACAGGTATCCTAAAGTTATTTACACCTATCTTATTTACAGTTGGATCCTCTTCATTTGACTCTTCAAAAAGATTGCCTATGGTAGAAAATTTACCTTCCATAAAATTCTTGAGATGCTTTTGTTATTCAGGGACGAAAACCATGTCCAAAAGAGTAGCACCGGCCTTGATATTAGCCAATTGATTAAGGATGTTGTATTTATAAGAGGGAAGAGGGGAAGGCATTCCTTGAGTTTCCGGAATTCTGACAACTTGTGTATTAGTGCTCTGAGAATATGAGCTTGGGGAAGAAGAAGTGTGAGGAGGGTCATATTTACCTTTGGTGGTGTAAGATTTGTTGCTGGTATTGATTATCATGTCATCCTTAGGGTCGGACCAATATAGAACGATGATTGTGGTATCAAGAATTTTTCCAAAGATCTTATCTCTGACATTTTTCTTAACTTCACATGTAATTTCTTCATGATTTTCTTCACAGAAGTTACACCAATTGCGAGACATAATGGCCTCTAGCTAGAAATTATTTTCATTAGTATTCCTAAAAGGCACTGAGGAAGAAGAAGATGTGACAAGGGAGGGTGAAGAAACTCTTCCGTTTCATTTGTAGGCTATCATCCTATTGTTTATATCTTGTATGAGTTGTAGGAGGGAAGACATATTTGTTTGCTTGACTGAGTCCCTTTTAGGGAGACCCATCCTTTTGAGTTTCTCCTCATATTATAGTCAAGTATGAAGAGCATAACCAAGATTGTCAATAGCCTTTTCTTTGAGTCTATGACGATAAGGGGAAGCCAAAACATTATAATAATGCATGAAAGTGGCTTGATTTTGCGGACGGATTAGTTTAGGAATTTGATTGTATAACTTGGTGAACTGAAGGTTAAAAGACTTAATGGTTTCACCATCCTTATAGGAAATATTGTTGTATTCCCTTAACTATTCAGCCGGACTTTTGGACTGTACATAAGTGGACTTGAACCAATCAACCAATTATTCCCATGTGGAAAGAATTTTGGGAGGGAGGTCAAAAAATTCTGCTGCCCCTTTCCCTTCAAGGGAATTAACAAATAAGCACATGCAAGTGTCGTTACCGCTGGCCCCGATGTTAAGAAAAGCATTGAAAATGCCGCTAAGTGTTCATTTTTAGAAACAATATTATTCCCCGAGAACTTAAGAAGATGTTCCTTAAACTTTGGTAATGGGTGAATAGCGGGTGTCAGATTCAAGGGAGAAGACACGTACCATGGAGTGGTCATAGCATCTTCTTTGAACTAGAAAAACCCATATTTCTTTATCAATTTAGTAGGATTGGTGGTGGATTGGACATGGATCTGATGGCTGTATATACTACCAATTACTAACGAAGCAGAATGTTGGGAAGAGGAGGCACCTTTGATTCCACTACCACTACTTGAATATGTCATGTTGAAGGTAATAGGTATAGGTGATGAAGGTGAACTAGCAGAATCAGACAAAGTTCTTCTTAGATCACTTTCTTGGGTTGACAAAACGATTTTCCTCCTTCCTATTTTTGAAATAGGAGTAGCTTCAGGGGACAATCCTATTCTTCTTTGAGAGATGCAAGGATTTGAGGACATGGAAAGAAAAACCAAGGACTTAGAAAAGAGAAGTTACTGCTGATTTCTGGGTTGCCTTTGCTTGGCTTTCCAATGTTCACGATTACTTATATCTCTTTCAACTACCTCCCAAGTCTAGCATTCAAGTTCAACTCGAATATTAGAAGTTTCTAAAATAGTGTTGAACAAGGTTAAAGCAATGCTAGTTTGGTCGTTAAGACCATTTCTAATATTGGGATGTCTTGTAACCGCTGGTGTCATGGAAAAATCCATCAAAGATTATGTAAATAAAACAATTTTTTTTAAAGATAATCGTAAATACAATCAACCAGAGAGATATGGAAGATCTCCCCAGTATGGCTACCAAATAAATGTTGAGGAAAAGGTATGGAAAACCTTACTCAAGCATTTTCAGATCTTGCCAGGCTAAGGAAATATAGTTGGGAATGTCACCCGGGGTTTATAGCCTAAAAAAACAATTTCTTAATCCAGAGAGGGCCAAGGCTAGTTTTTATGTGTTGTATATAACAATGCAAAAGAAGTAAACTTTAAACAACGTTACATGAATGTGTACAAAAAGTATACAAATGTATATTTGGAGATCAAAAAAAAAGAGTGAACCAAATCATTAAAACATATGTGTGAGATTGAAACAATAATCAGATTTTTTATTTATTCATTATGAGATACAAAACTGAGTTCTCTCTACAAACCCCTATGAGGGTAGGGACCAAAATCAAATTTAGAAGCATTCGATGGGCACCATACAAAAAGACTCTGACAATTAAGAAGAAAACCGAAGCTAAAGATATGGACCAGCCTGCTACAAAAAAGTTGTCACTTGACTCTGCAAGATATTCTTCATCAATCATGAAACTCAATTCATGTACCAACAAAAATACATAGACTATCAAAGATAAATCATACACCTTTAAAACAAGCTGCTGAAATATGTGATTTGCTTTTTGAATCCTGCTGCCTCAATAAGACCCTACTATCATCAAGAGGATTAAGCTTTCTAGTAAACTCAGAATGAATGAAAGTATCCCACTAGCATAGGGCAAACCTTATGGTTGTAGTTCTCTTACTCTTTTCTCCTCCTTTGTCTCTTCATTTGATTGAGCTTTTATGCTTCCTCAATAAGTTATGGTAGTTGAATTACCTTTCTTTAGTTAAGTCAAATTAACTTAACTAATTAGTTTGAGACAAATTAATAATAATAATATATAGATAAGGGTCTTAAATAATAACTAAATAGGTGGGACCCCTTGTGACTCCCATTTATTTCCTTCTATAAAAACAAATATCCAAATCATCTAATTCAAAGCATCTCCTTGTAACTCCCACTTCATATATATATACTCAATAATAAATATAAGAAAAATGTAATATAATCATGTCCCCAAAAAATAGCATCATATCCAAGCTGTCCAATCAAAATGCTCAAATGAATGCTGTTGTCCAAAACAATGTCAAATATAATCTTTCTGTTCAAAACTTTATCAAAATAAAAATACTGTCTTCAACAAGTAAAACAACCTCCATTATCAAAATCCATATTTACTATGTGAGGCATTGGGCCTCTTCTCACTGCTGTCCCCTTTGTATTTCTCCGTGGCAGCCTTTGACTGGTTAGAACCCTCAGACTGAATGGCATTAATAACATGAGAACAATCATCCTTAATATGGAGGCGAGATGAGACTGATTTAGCACACTATTTGGATGAGCTGGAGTGAGTGGAAACTTATTTTCCCTTATCCTGCACGGGCTTTGGGACATCTGTTTTCAATATTTTACTAGCATGTGATGACTGCACAGGTGAGAGGGAAGGATCAACTTGGGAAACTTGATTTTTTGGTGGTAGAGGGGGCAATGGAAATGATGCAGTGGGCCAACCGTGGTGGTGAAAAACACGTTGGTGGACAATCTCCTACCAACCATCATTGGCGGGCGGTTCTAGTCACATCGACACATGAGGAGGGACTGAAATTCCAGGAATATTTTGATGTGCTTGGAAAGAAGGTCTTTCTGGTCAGTGCTGGAAGATTCCTTGACCTACTAAGTTAAAGAAATCAACTTGGAAAAGGTGGTTCAATTATTGGGGGTTGACATCGAAATGTATGAAGAACTGAGGTCTTCTATGACCTCTCTACCAATTCCCCATGCCCCTGTTACCTCTAGCATTACTACCCCTACTGAAAAATCTCATCTTGTAGAAATATTCCATGAATCATGAAAAATTATTAATAATCCATACATGAAACTCCACTTAAATAAAATCAAGAGTTGGCTCTATTATTTACTATAGAACCCATGCAATTCATCCATAAAAATTCCATTAATCAATTTCCATATGAATAAGGAATCATTAGGTCATTGGGAATATGAGGGGTTCATAGTGTGCATAAAATGGTAGCATGGATGGGGAAAAATACACGGATACTGTTCAAACAATCATAAAAATAATCTAACTGTGTATATACGAGATCTTAAAACACCAATCACCAATTAACCTCCATCTCTATTTCTTTTATTTTCATTCAGACTTGTCCTTAAAATTGAGTAATAATAGAACAGGGAGTGCAAAAAGTGTAAGTGGGATATTGAGGGGAGTGTAATGTGCATAAGACGTTATAATGGAAGGGAATCCAATGGTTACTATTCTAATTATCCATACAAAACAATTCCATCATCATAACAACGAAATTTCCAAACCCTTCCCTATTGAAAAATCAAAATTCAATACTCTATTTTAAAATTCCAAAACTGGTGCTTCACCTCAAGATTGTTCACTGTGCCTTTTGTAATTATATTTACAGAATTCGTTAAATACTGAGTGTTCAAGAAACAATTCAACAAACATAACACATTCGACGCACAATAAGATCTAGGAACACAATATTCCAATAACCAACTAACAATCGAAGTATGGACATACTGGGTCTCAAAACATTGCCATAGATATGCTTTAATCACTACAAAAATTCTCGAAATAAACCAAAAGGAGTCCCCTGTGGATAACACAAACTTAAGTTGATATTTCAAATAACAAAACTTCTAGAAATCCAATTCGCAGAGTTCATTTAACATATATGTAACTTGTCAACAAAGGTATCCTATCCATCCGTAAAATCGACCACCTCATGCATGCTAACACAACACGGCTATAACCCATAAACCATGTCTTACAATGCTGTACTCGTTTCAATATTGTCACTTAAGAGACTGTGTTTTATAAATACATGAGCTTGGAATTAACTCTTAAGTAAGAAATCGACAAAAACCTCATGACAAAAGAGATGCGAACAATGCCTCTATCAAATGTCAAGTTATCCACCCTTACACAGTTACTCAAATGTAGGGTTTAAGATACCATTTATTAACAACAATGAGGCATGGGAGAGAAAACAAACAAACACTTTGAGGGTTTAATCAAAAGAACTCTTCAACAGTCCTTTAACACCTTTACTTTCCACAGACCTCTTCATAGGCCTTTACAGAAGTTGCGAGCACAATACCCATGATAGCCATATAAATAATTGACAGACAAAGTCTGAATATAACTCAAAGTTCATGGAAATGACACCATTTTGTGATAGAGAGTCTAGAAACAACGAAAAGCCAGAGACGAGGCAGACCCGAAACAATTTCCCACAAATTTTCCCCACAGGTGAAGCAACAAAGAAACCATTGTTATATCAACAACGAGAAACACCCAAAAACATCGTTAACTGTGAATTCACTTGCATATAAAAACCATAGAGACCAACTTCATCCAAATACAATACATAGTATAAAATAAACCCATATACCATAACCTTGGAAAAGCACAGACTGTAAGCAAATGCAAGAGGCAACTTTTGTCTTAATTAGTGAGTAGAGTGAGAATTCATGGATGGAGCAGCAAGAACCTCATACCTGGGTGAAAAAATGCCAAAGAAAATCAACAATGTCCGAGCACTTCTTCCACCACTGAGCAAAACGAACGCTGTAGCAACCAACAAAAATGACCAAATGCAAAAAGAAAGGGTGGTGACCATCGAGGTAGGTTAGAGTGACATGCATTTACTGCACATCGTATCCACACTTACTCCTTCAACCATAGCTAGTACGAGCGAGCTAGCCATCCAACACATAACCCATTATTTCCATAACAATTCAATGCAAGCATGATACACCACCTTTTCCTATACTTTCAAACCTTAACATATGCGCCGACCCCAATATAATATATGTCAACATTCGCTAGGGGGGCCATGTCCCAACACTTATGAATTTCAAACTTTAAACAATGGTGCTTAACTCTTTAACATTAAATCATAATGCCATAACCTTATACAACTTCAAGTCTGGAGTTTAAACCTTCATTCAAATTATGTGTAACATAATAGAAAAGTGATGATCATAGAAACAATACCATTTCACTTTTAATTAAATCACCCATAAACTTGTTGTTTCTCCATTTTGTTTTAAAGAGTAATTTCAAGACAATAAACTGTAGAATTCATCTCACAACAAAGTCGTAAGCACATAAGAGACGAGTCATCCTCCATCATATTCACACACGAGGTCCCACCTATTTAGTATTATTATTAATTATATATAAATAATTAGGCATTGCAACCAATTTGCATGCAGGTACCCTACGTTGCGCTTTTGGGCATCAACAATGTGCATCACTTCTTCTCATACATTCACCAAAAGAAAACACCAAAAGATAATTTCACAAGAGAAAAACACCATAATGCCCAAGAATAGAAAACATTTCAGCCAAGTCCTTCTCACAATGGGAGAGTTATGTTATGAAAAGAGATTCACATGATCTCTATTTATACAAAATGTCTATAACATAGTTTGTCCACTTAATTAGGGTAAAACATAAGATAAGGGGTCAACAACCCTTATCTTACACCTTTATACAAAAATAATATTTATTTTTCACTTTTTTCACATTAGAAACCCTAAAACAAGATGACGCCACCCCTTTAGGGGAAATTTTGACGCTTTGAGCAAGTCACTGGAGAAGAAAATTGATGTTTTTGGGGCTCCTAGAGACTCCTCTTCATGTGCTAGGGTCAATTCATGTCTCCTCTAGTCAAATCATGCCAAGTGTAAATGCGCAATACCTCCAACACCACAAACCCTATCTCTAGGTGATGTCAAGCCTCAAGAAGTAATGTTTTACCCCTCCTAGGAAAGTTGTTTGGCATGTGAGGGATAGGTTATGTCTTCTAAGGTGTCTTCCAGGCCTCCAAAGACAATTCATCATGATCCAAAATGTGGGCCCTAGGCATCCAACCTGTGGGATTCAAGCCCCATGGAAGCCCAAGCTAGGCTTGTTCAGCCAAAAGTTTCCACCAAACAAGGTTCTACAAAACAAATAGGCACACCCTCCAAGGATCTCATGTCAAAATATCACGGCAAGTGAAAACCACATCTAATAAAAAAGGCACCTAAACATGTGCATCAAAACTACCTCATCAAATTAAATAAATGCTCCAAGACCCTATACAATTGACTAAGTTTAGGTATGGGAGGGGTGTCATAAAATTCCTATTGGGTAGACCAAAACCCTCAAGTAGGGGACGCTCCCAAGGATGCCCCTTCAAGTCCATGTAGTGGATGATGAGGTGGATATGGGTTTAGAATTGATAGGTCAATGAGTTTCATGACATGCAAAGGCTCATATTATCTCATTTACGGGTTCCTTTGTAGGGGGTGTGTTTCACCTTTGTCTTCAATGCAACCTTTTTCTAAGCCCATTTATTTCCATTTGTTAATTAATTAATGATCCAAACACATGTGCACTCCCAATTGTGAATCGATTAGCTTGGGGGGCAGTAACAAAGTGCCACTTGAAAGAGGAGCTCCATAAAGTGTCATAGGGGTAACAATGTGAAGTGTTGTAACACACTTGTGTTAGTCTTTCATTCAAGCGAGATATGTATTCCTTGTTTGATATTGTGAAGGTATTCAATTATTTTGAGAGAAGCATTTCATCGTTCTCAAGACCTGTCTAGGTGAGCATCTAGAAGGTTTGTATTTGAGGCTCTTATATTTTGCCAACAACCATCCCCCTTGGCTTTCAACCCCTTCCTCCCATGAAATGAGGTACAATCCCTTCTTGGGTCACTAAAGTCAAGGGGATTAGAAGAGGGAAATATGATGGGAGTGTAATGAGAGGAAAGTGGTAAGTATGGTCGAGAATGGGGCAATGATCTCTCAAGGGACCCCTAGTTGCAACCCTTCCCCAAAATTTGGCAACTTACTAGGAAATCTATGACACTCACGAAGGTGAAATAGGGTCAAAAGCATAATTTCCAAGCAGGCGTTCTATAATAAAAAACAACTCAAATACACCATGTTTAAATTCCTCAAATATTAGGGTGATTACCTACCACAATACCTAACTTGTACTGGATTGAGAAAGACCCATCTACCTTTCAGACGCTAGCTGGTGTGGTGGATATGATGACAATGGATCCAAACTATGGTGATAGAGAGAGTCTCCATGTGTGCAAGTGGAAACTGCTAGTCATTTGGTCTCTCAACACTCCATATCTACAACATGAGGGCCTCGAGACATCATCTCCTTAGTTATCCCACAAAATGGGGATAACATTTGGCTCCTACTTGGGGACATGTGCTCACAAGTGCATGATAACTGCATCATCTCTTGGTATACCCGTGCCTAAAATGAAACAAAAAAATGTAAAATATAGGGTGGTTCTATCACCCTTCGTCCATATACATCAAGACCCAAAATAAAACTAATCTAGCAAAGAAAATTTTATTATTTTTTCAAAAATTTCTAAACTAAGCATGAAATCAAAATGCAGGTAGAGAAAAATGAAATATGAAATGTATCTAAACTAACATGAACAATCAATATGCAAATGCAAGGAAATACATATGACCTACCTAATTACCTGGGGCTTGGGGCCCTAAAGATCAAGCGATAGGTGATGTCAGATGAAGTCATACAACCAGTGTAACCAGTTGATCATCCCATCAAAGTATCTTCCTCTGTGATTAATTATGTAAAAAAACAAAGATAAGTCAAGCATGTAATGATCATGAGTATAAATAGATATATAATCAATCATGAAATGAAACTCATGGAGATGGGTGCGAGGGAGGAAATCCATCTGGAAATAATATCCACAACTCTGATCATCCAAGGAATCCTGCATGAAGTGATAGCCACAAGATCCATGAATCCATCTCTAAAGATAAATATCATATATAGATGATAGTTCTTGTTGAATATTGATAGGAGATGAGAAAGTGAAGGAGGACTGCATGGCTTCCCGGAGAAGAAGATAGGAGGTAAGGGATAACCTCATGTCTAGAGAGAAACTCCTCCCCCAGACTTGGGAAACATTGCTTCTTTATTTGAAAATCCAAACCAAAAGTCTCAATATGAAAGTACTTTCATTTGACAGTGTGGACCTAGGAGTTTCCCAGGTTTTCCATGACCTGGTGTCTATCAAAGTCTGAGCATGATGGCTGAAAATCCTCACAGAAAAAATCTGCATCACAACTCCCAAGGGATGGACGAAAATCATCCTGAAAATGTTGCGTTGGGTCATCCTCTAATAGGGAGAACAAATTTGTAATCATATCATCACCAGGATGCCAAACATCTGAATCATACACGCATAAAGACTAGTCCTCTGAAGATGACACCTCAACCCCCTCTGCCTAAGAGCGACCCTTAATGTTGTAAATGGGGCCTCTATAAAAAATGAAATGGCCAAAGTCCCATGTGTTTCTCCCAGTCTATATGAAAGTGTCTATGTGCTCATTGACCATATCCAAGGGTTGTTCCATGAATTCATCTGCATCATAGGATCCGATTACTTCTTCACAAGACTAGAGAACTTCATTTTCTTCAAAAGGGATAGTAGATAACAATATCTCATTCAAGCCTTCTGCAAGAGAAACTTTATTGAGATCCTTTTGGAGATTTTCTTCATTTCCATAGTCATGGAACAAAGCATCATCAAAGTTTTCAAAAGGACTATAATTCATCATGTTCTCTTCTTGATGTGCAGGAGAAACAGAGGCCTGGATGTCTTCATTAAGTGGAAGGGAAAATATAAGAACTTCATCTTAATCAAATGCCTTGTCCGGATCTACAACATTATAAAATTCATCAAGATCTTCTTGGTAAATTTATTCAAGCGTTTCTTCTTCTATTGTCTTATCTTCTCTGCAAATAACGTGTTTGAGCTCTTGGAAAGTATCTTGAAAATTCTGGGTAGCTAGTTGATAATGCGTGAGAAATTCTTCAATGAGTCTGGTAGAAGATGGGATTCTCTTCAAATTACATGAATGTGCAAGCCAATTCTTTTGACTTGATTCTGGTGAAGATACAAAAAATTTCATCAACACATCCTCATGTAGCACATTTAGGCTTGAAGCATACTTCATATAATTGACGACATGGGTGACTGCTAGAGATGGATCACCATTAAATTTAGGGAAACTTTCCCTCCACCCTATAGGGAATGATTCAAATATCTAGGGATATTCTGAAGATCAATGGAAGGGTACACCTTATGGAATTCCCATGGTAATTCTCGTGAGGCCATGGTTCCATTACTCAGGGTAATACCTCAATGGATTCGCCAGACGAGAACAAGGCTCATCAAACGATGAAAGAGGAAAAATGGGAAATGTGAGTTGTTAGAAGGTGGATTCGCCAGATGAGCTTCAAGAAGAGATCATAAAAGGTGGAAATGGAACATCCTTTAGGTGGATTCACCAGACAAGCTAGGGGAAGGCTTTGGGATAACTTGCCAAAGTGTCATTAGGTTTCAGAAGAGGATTCAAAATCCTCCTCAGCAACAATGCCAAAATGTTATCGCACAAGTTGTAGGTTTGGAAAAGTGCAAGCCAACCACCAAATGGTGACAACTTTGAGAACACCTACCCAGTGTCACCTTAGGAAAGTATTCTCGTCACTTTAGAGATGATAGAATAACCTCAAGGGGGGAATCCCGATGACCTTGAGGGGAATGAGATGAAAAGTGAAGTGATGAAGGAAGGTGCCCCTATAGGTCAAGGTAGAAGATGCATAATGGCTTGGGAAAGTGTCTAAGTGGTAGACAATGGTTGCCAAGAGATAAGAACAACTGTGAAGAATCTTGTACCTTCCCGAGACACAAGAACAAGCCAAGCATATATGTATAATGTTAGGTGGACAAACAAATTAAGCTTGTTGTCCCTAATTGCAGCAACAAAAAACAATGTATATCAACAAAGGAATAAGTATTAAAGCTTCTAAATTTTTTCTCAAAGTCCAATGAAAGATGCTAGAGATAAGTAGATAAACACTAGTGATATTCAATTATGAGAACACAAGACTTTAGCAATGAAACAAGGCTATAATAAAAGATGTTTGCAGTGATATTTTACAGCCTTATGGTTGTAGCAACAATAATAAATTATGTTGATGTTTTGGCAACATCGGGAAGACATTCTCCTAGATTAATAATTAATAATATAATTATTATATTAATAATATAGGTATATTAAATATATAATAAATAAGTAGTTATTTATTATCCAAGGGACAGATCCTTTCATGGATGGTCACCATATGTTCTCTATATATGGCACATTCATCATTTTATTCTATTATATCATCTCATACAAAAATTCAACACGGTATCAAAGTAGGACTGGGCTTGACTCCCTCACTGGAGGGCCCAGGAAAATGAGAGATAGCTTGCGTTTTTTGTGAAGATTTATACATGCTTGCATTGTGTTTTCATGACAGAGATGTGTAACAAAAAATATAATAGTATTCAAGGTTTATCTTGTTATTATGTAAATTAATTTACGTAGAAACCATCTCTAATAACTCATAATCAATCTACACGATGAGATATCATCGATATGGTTGATGGTTGCAGATAATAATCCACCTATTTAGTAGAAATGGCCAATGATGAAGATGAATTCTGCAAGGCGAACCCGGGGTCAAGGGTCAAATGGAATCCAAACATGATAATGTGATTGATTCATAGCTATGATGAGAAGTGTGCCAACATCAAGGGCTACATGAAAACCAAAGAGTTGAAATAAATTCTCAATATTTGAATGTGAGGGTTCAAAACTTACCAAGATCATGAAGCAATACAATGAGAAGATTGATTTCTTGAAACACCTATACAAGATGAAGAAGCAATGGACGGAGCTCCGTAGTTTGGATCATGTCAACTAGCCTTTCATTGAAAGATATATGATATTATGTTGAACTCGAGGTGCAAGAAGAATGTATTGGAAGGGGGGTCATTCAAGGTTGCAGAGGCATTGGATTTTCCCTATGTAACTGCACATCAGTTAGAACTGGAGAGCCCTCCTCCCGTCTCTAATATGAATAATTTTCTCTTGGCTGAGGTAAAGAGTGCATAGATTTTTGATACCCTTCAACTATAAGCAATGTGAAAAGGGTACAAAGGATGGAGAAGGCCATAATCAATGCATTGATGATGCGAATGGGAGATTATTTCCTTCTGCTGTAGCAAATATCACCATGAAAATTATGGATTAAGACTGATTTGGTTACTGCATTTGTGGAAATGTGTTTGTGGCGAGTTGGCTTGCATGTCGAGCCATATCTACTAAACGTAGCCATGTGTGACTAAGGTGGACTTCACAAATGTGGAGGAGAGAGAAAGTTTTAAAAGGGTAGACTATGAAATGGGCATATCTGATCCACCAACCTCTTATCTAACAAAGATGGCACAATAGTTATTTACGAAAGTCAACTAGCATTGATAGGTGCACCAGAGAGAGTCCCATGTTTGCAGATTAAAGAAATCCTTGTATGGACTCAAGCAAGCTCCAAGAGCTTGGTATGCACAGATTGACAACTACTCGTTGTGACTTGGATTCTCCAAGAGATATGCTGATCCAAACCTTTATTACAAGTTTGTGAATGATGCACCCGTGATTCTACTACTATATGTCGATGACTTATTTCCGATAGGTGCAAATCTTCTCACTATTCAAGGTAAGAGGGAGCTAGCCTCTGAATTTGACATGAAGGATCTTGGTCTCATGCACTATTATTTGGGACTAGAATTATGGCAGAAGCCTGGTGAAATCTTCTTAGGTCAAGGAAAGTATGTTGTGAAGATCCTTCAGAAGTTTGGGATGATGAATTGCAAATCCATGGAAACTCCCATGGTGAAAAACCCAAAGAAGTTGAGAGACTCTGATTCTGATCTGGTAGACCCCTCCATGTATCGACAATTGATTAGCTCATTGATGTATTTGGTTAATACTAGGCCGGACATTTGGTTCATTGTGAACATGTTGAGTTAGTTCCAGGTGGAACTAAGACATGAGCATTGGATAGCCGCAAATAAAATTTTGAGATATTTGCATAGCACACTAAATTATGGTTTAAGATTTGTTTCAAACAATGATGTATAGCTGCAGGGATATACAGATTCCGATTGGGTAGGGAGTGCAAGTGACAGAAATAGTACTTCTGGTGTATGTTTTAGTTTGGGCTCTGCTATGATATCTTGAGCTAGCGGGAAACAAAAGTCTGTTGTACTCAACACTTTAGAGGCAGAGTATATTGTAGTTTGTGATGCTTATACATAAGAAATATGGCTCTGTAAGATGGTTTCTAAACTATTTGACCAGGCGCTAGATTTGACTTTGATATACTATGATAATCAAAGCCGTGTGAAGCTTTCAGAGAATCCCATGTTCCATGACAAGTCAAAACACATTGAGATCAAGTACTACTAAATTCACGATAAAGTCCAGAAGGGAGAAGTGAAGCTCCAATACATCTCCATTGATGAGCAGATAACATATATTTTGATGAAGCCCTTGTCCAAAGGGAAGTTTGTATACTTCAAGGACAAGTTGGGGCTTGTGGAGATTAATCCCTTGGTTGAGAGGGAGTGTTGATATTATTGCATTGTGGATAGTTAGTGTGCTGCAGAACTCACATTCTCCCTGTGGAGAATGGTTCAGGTTGGACAAATTGCTGATGTATCATAGACTGACATTTTTTGCAGAAAATGGTCCAAGACTGACATTCTCTTGTGGCACAGATGGTGACCTGATCAAGATGAATGGTCCGCCCCCTATGGCACGAATGGTGACTTGATTAGGGAGGTTGGTACATGATTGGAATTTTCTCTATGGCACATATGGTGACCTGATTAGAGAAAGAGGTCCGGGACTGGCATTCTTCTATGGCCATTATAGTGGCATGATTAAAAGAATGGTCCCTGTAGCCCACAACGTGACTTTCAACGTCTTGAAGGACTGACATTCTTCATGTGGCATAGATGGTGATCTGATTATGAAGAATGGTCCTTGTAGTCACGTGACACTTCGTTGAGTGCGTGAAAGCTGCGAGACGCTTCGTTGAGTGCGTGACAACTGCGAGACACTCAGTTGAGTGTGCAGGTTTCAACACCTGACTTATTCAAGCATCATGCTTGATTACTCAGATGAAGTATGGCCCAGAGAGTTGATTCCATATGATGTGTCATATGATAGGTTGTTGTTGATGTTGCAGATGACGATGATGATATTTTTTTGATATGTGTCTATGACAGTAGCTATGTGCTACTATGATGGTTGTGTACCATTGGCAGAGACTATGTGTCTATGGATAGTAGTTGTGTGCTACTATGGTGGTTGTGTACCATTGACGAAGACTGTGTGTCTCTGGAAAATAGTTGTGTGCTACTAGAAGTGGTTGTGTACCGCTAGCGATGATTATGTATCACCGAACAATAGTTGTGTACTACTATGGCTTGGCATAATCATGTTCTATTGGATGGAATTGTAGTAGCTGTGTGCTAATAGTTGATTTCCATGGAGACTTCCAGATCACTTGGGAGAAACTGTGTGCTACTTGATCGCATAGACTGTGATGAATGATTTGAGCTACCGATGGCATGGTAGTAGATGTGTGCTACTAGTTGATTGCAGATTAGCCAGTGGAATACAAGATGAAAGACATCGTGGAAAGATACCTCCCTAGCTAAGAGGGAGTGTTGATGTTTTGGTAGCTGCTAGAGGAACTTTCCTCTAGACAACCTTTCTTAGAAGAGAAGAAGATTTTGAAAGTCAAGGAAGACCATTGAACAACATGAGAATATCTCAGAGATTCAGTTAGCTCAGAGGGAGAGCTGCAAAGGGAGTTTCCCCTCAATTCAGGTGGGAGAGAGACATTTCCAAGGACTGATAGCCAGGTGTCATGAGTCTAGGGCGAAGTTTGTATACTTCAGAGACAAGCTTGGCATGATGTGGAATGTCTCCCTTGCTGAGAGGGAGTGTTGATGCTTGGGTAGCATCGGGAAGACATTCTGGTAGATTAATAATTAATAATATAATTATTATATTTATAATATAAGGTATATTAAATATATATAATAAATAAGTATTTATTTATTATCCAAGGGACACATCCTTTCATGGATGGTCACCATATGCTCTCTATATATGACACATTCATAATTGTAATCTATTATATTATCTCATACAAAAATTCAACAAATTCAACCCCCAAAACTCACAAAGAATCCACTCAAAAGTTGCGCTAGACCAAGTAGATAAATGTGGAAAACTCTCGAAAAATTCTGACTGTTGAAAAACAAGTTATAAATGAAAGAGTGTTAGGGTTTCTACAACCCTAATAGTTGTAGATGAAGTTTTATAACAACAAAAAGGAATACCCCTATAGAGGGGATGCAGTAGTGGCCAAGAAGTGCACTAGGCATAAACAACAGAACCCAAATTGTAGAAAATTGAAATGGAAAAAAATCACATTTCCCAATGCACTATTTTATTTCTCCAATGCAAAATATTCAGATTAGTGCCTTTAAAATTGGGTGAATGGGGTCTTTAAAGCACAAGTTGGATCAACAAGATCCCTAAGGGTATAAATCCTCTTACTTCCTAGGGTATGCCAACCAACTTAGGGTCAGTCTAGGAGGGTGTACACACTCGTACTTCTCAAAGCTACCTCATAAAATTAAATAAAATTAAACAAATGCTCAATACCCTATATAATTGACCAAGTTTATGTATAGGAGGGGTGTCATAAAAGTCCTATTGGGTAGACCAAAACCCTCAAGTAGGGGATGCTCCCAAGGATGCCCCTTCAAGGTCATGTAGTGGATGATGAGGTGGATAGGGGTTTAGAATTCATAGGTCAATGAGTTTCATGACATGCAATGGATCGTATTATCTCATTTATGGGTGCCTTTGTAGGGGGTGTGATGCACCTTCGTATTCAATGCAACCTTTTTCCAAGCCCATTTATTGCTGTTTATTAATTAATTAATGATACAAACATGTGTGCACCAATAGTGAATTGATTAGCTTGAGGGGAAGAAACATAGTGTCACTTGAAAGAAGAGGTCCACAAAATGCCATAGGGGAAACCATGTAAAGTGTTGTAACACACTTGTGTTAGGCTTGAATTAAAGCATGATATTTATTCCGTGTTTGATATTGTGTAGGTCATCAATTATTTTGAGAGAAGTAGTTCATCGTTCTCAAGACCTGTCTGGGTGAGCATCTAGAAGGCTTGTATTTTAGGCTCTTATATTTTGTTAGCAACCATCCCTCTGGGCCTTCAACCCCTTCCTCCCATGAAATGAGGTACATGCCCTTCTTGGGTCACTAAAGTCAAAGGGCCTAGAAGAGGAAAATATGATGGGATTTTAATGAGTGGAAAGTGGTAAGTATGGTCAGGAATGGGATGGTTATCTCTCAAGGGACCCCTAGTTGCAACCCTTCCCCAAAATTTGGCCACTTACTAGGAAATCTATGACACTCACGAAGGTTAAATATGGTAGAAAGAATAATTTCCAAGCAAGCATTCTGTAATCAAAAGTAGCTCACATACAACATGTTTAAATGCCTCAAATATTAGGGTGATTACCTGCCACGATACCTAACTTGTACCGCATGGAGAAAGACTCATCTGTCTTTCAAAAGCTAGATGGTGTGTTGGATGTGCTAACAATGGATCCAAATTGTGGTGATAGAGCGGGCCTCTATGTGTGCAAGTAGACATTGCTAGTCATGTGGTCTCTTGGCACTCCATATCTACAACTTGAGGGCCTCGAGACATCATCTCCTTAGTTATCCCACAAAATGGGGATAAAAATGGGTCCCATCCAAGATGGCTGGGGATGTTAAAACCTCCATCTTCCTTCTCTTTTGGTGCATCACCAATCTTCACCCTTTCTTCCTAAATTGACTACACACCATAAGTGTGCGCTCCTGCCTCCGGGCCAATCCATGCATTGCCACTGTGGGTGTCATCTCCTGATCTGATCTGTGCACTGCCACCTCGCACAAAATCACTCTCTCCGCTTAGCACATGACTTCTCCATGTACCATCCTCTCTCTTGCTCAGTGCACTGCCACTACACCGAGGGACAAATTATTTTCAGATTGGCGCCTCATGGTATTGCGTGACAAATTCTCTTCTTGTTAGTGCGTAAGCTTGCGACACTTACTCCTCCGAGTCTATGGGTGCACCACAAATTTATGCCCATGCACCACACATGTGCACTCTCTTCTCTCTTAAAGTTGTGGTATATCGCAACAACCAAAGGGTACAGGCTTCATCACCTAGGCTCTCACTACCACTTTTGTCACTATTGGCATCTTCCAGGCCAAGCCTCTTCGTAGGCCTGTACTTTCCTATGCTCCACTTTGGCACAACATCCTTTCCCACACCACTACCCAGTGTCATATTCCTCTTCATTATGGAATCGATACTCGACTTCCCACCCTTGGCTAACTCTTCTCTACTCTCCTTCTCAACTTTCTTCCTCAGATAAAATCTTCTTGCATATCTCTCGACTCTTTTTCCCCTATGCTCTTCTGGGTCCATTCCAGTCCTCAACTCATCTCAATAACTTCTTGAATCCTCCTTACTGGATCCATATTTTATCTCTTTCCCCCCCAAATTTTCCAAATCCCCCCCCCCCTCAATGCTAGGGGGTTTACTCGACCATTCTATCAGGATCCATGCACACCATTATTCTTTCCACACACAACATCTTGATCCAAAGTGGAATTTCTTTTAAAATCAATTGTCTTGGACCTTCTTCAAACTTTCTTTTAGCCTCGTTGAAAGAATCACTATATTCTATAGAGAATTCAATAATGTATCCTTCCTTCACTCAAGTGAACAAAAAATCAATAGCCCAAGTCCACTTGTTATCTAGCACCTTCAAACTATCAAGCTTGTCCTGATCCAAAAATATTGGCTCCACTGGTAACGCAACCAAATTGACTTCATCTTGTCTCTTTAACCATTCATGAAGCAGACATGGAAATTTTGCAAAGAAGAGCTTGTGCATGTTTGAGTAAAGATATCCACCTTTCCATTCCTTTGCGTTCACTTGCAATCCTTACGTCTCTCACAGGGAAAACTCATCTTCTTTCGCTTAATCTATCCAGTCTTGAACATCCTTTTTAGAAGGATGCCAACTCATTTTTATTTTCATTTATCAATCTTAAGAAGACTTCAGGTCTCGGCAATAGAACCGTTTATTGGGTGTTGTGTCGCTGATTTCAGTACTCGCTTGCGTGCGTACCAGCCTTCTTAACACTAGGGAGTTTTAGACCCAAGGTTCGTCCAAAGTGTGTCCAAAAAAAACCCCTAAGCACCAACATATCAATCCTCAGCCAAGACCAAGGAAGGTCCCACCCAAGATGCAAAGAGGATCACAGAGACCATAAGGTCTTGTGTCAAGGATGAAGGATTAAACATATGAAGCACTACTTCTGTTTCCATCCATGTAACTCATGTCTAATAATCTATTTAGGACTGAGAATTGAAACAATACACATACATATTCAACTCATTCATAACAGACACATAATAGATCAGAACTACCATATCTTTATTATTGGGAGTATTCCATTACATAGAGATGTACAATGTAATGAAAAGTTGCTTAGGAAAACCATAGAACTTCATATCATTACTATGTAAAACAATGGTAATACAACATAATGCGCCATGCACCTTGCTTTAGGATTCAAACAGAACAAAGACACATGAATATATTCAAAACAACACAAGATTACAACAAACTCAAAGTGATCTCGACACTGATAGCTAAGCTAACTCAAAACTCTCCGACTGATTGTCTCATGAGATAACTCGCTGAATAACTAAATCCTATTCTAACCTTAGAGATCCTTTTTATATCTTTCACTGATGGGGAGCACTGTTTCTTTCTGTTCTACTCCACTCGCTTTTCTGATCCAATTTCCTCACACGCTTATGGTGCTTGCCCACACTCCATGTAGACTCTTTGCATTGGGGGAATTATTACTTCTTGGCCAAATAATCCGAGAAGCCACCCCATGTCTTCATATGCTATAGGCAATAATCATTTCGAGGGATTTCCCGGTGATTCCTTTCTTGATTCTGGTGGGCATCTTCTTGATTTCCAGCGGAATTGGAAAAACTCAGACTAACACGCACTTGGTAGTCTTATACTTGTCACGCTACTGACAAAACCTGGTCTGATGTTCACTTTATGGCATTGCTCGCACATTTCCTTTAGTGTGCGGAAAACTATGGAATGAGCGTGCACAACTTCGTTTACGCATGTGCGCAAAATTGGACCCAAAATTTTGGGTGCCAACATTTTGAACAATTTCTTATGTTAATAATGTTTTTTTAACAATTTAGACGTGTTAAGAATAATATCATATATATATATATATATATATATATATATATATATATATTTGATTAAACAAAAATATTCTGACTACTAAACAATTTAGGAATGGTTAAGCTAGCTTTTGAAAAAAAGCTAGAAATTGATATATTGTTGTATATTTTGGTATCTAAGTTGATAATTAGCAATGAATTACATAAAGTCCTTGTTTTTAAGGATACAAAAATGATAATAATATTAGTTTTTAGATTTCTTTTAGGGTTTGTATTTATAAAGGTGAACTTGGATACTATAAAGTCTTCGTCTAGAAGGGTGTGGAGACCCTTGCCCAAGTCCTCAAGGAGATGAAATTTGGGGTTGCTCTGTCACCCAAGAGTCGGACCAGTTGGGAAAGTGGATGCCTTGGGCATGCAAAAGCACCAAGATGATTTCCCAAGCATGGGGAGAAGCATGGGGCATAAACAACCAAGAGAGGGGTGTACAAATAGGTTTGGGTGCACTAGTCCCAAGGCACACAATGATTTATGGGAACACAAGTTTTTTTGGGTGCATCGGGTCCTTGAAGGGGCATGATGATTCGTTTGGGTGTGATGGTTCATGAAGGGGCGCGACACACCCAAAGGACGCGACAATTCATGATGGTGAACTTTGGAGTCCATATAAGAGAACAAGGGCGCACAACCAAGGAAGGCATATTTGAAGAACACAGAGAGAAAGATTAGCTATATGATTATGAGCCAGAATTGGATGAAGAGGGTCGAGCTCCCTCAAGGAGCCAAGTTTCTCCACATGAGAGGACTTGTGCTCCCTTGAGGTGATTCCGTGGACAGAGTTGCGGAAACCTTCTTTTGGGCTGAGTTTGGGGAAGTCTTAACCCAGGTCTGGGTGAGGAAGCTATGAGACAAAACCATAGGTCTGTGTGAAGTCTTGTGACAGAGAAGAGATGGTGAGTTTGTTGTGGGCACACATCTAGCGTGCACCGTATGAGTTACGTAAGTTTTTATGATGAAGGATTATTGGTGTGATGAATTTATGTATGAGTGTCTTGGTGAGGTGAGGCGAGTCATGTGACTCTGCCCAAGTTGTAAACCGAGCCGATAGTGCTCATGTTGTAACTCTTTCACAATAATAAGACTTAGCTAGGTGTTAGACATGTCTTGTGCCGCCCACACTATAAAGGTGTGTCTCTTGTTTGTTTTTCAAGTGTTCTCTTCATTTTTCATGGATGTATGCTTAAATGACTAAGTGTTAAGATTGTTAACAAATTATCTAAGTATAAAAGTGAGTTTCACTAGAGTAGGAGTGTGACTTGCCCATAGCCTAGAATGAAGTATGGGTATGCTCTAGGTGAAGAGGCGTAGTTCAAACAATGTATCTTTGGTGTTTCCAAGCAACGGAGTGAGAAATGTCGTGGTGTCACACGTCCTCAAGAGATGCATGATATCAATATTCATGCATGCACACTATGGGGACGTGAAAGATGGTATCAGAGATTGTTCATCACAAATTTTGAAGAAGGGTTGGTGAGCTCTTCACCACTATCTTGACGATATATGGTATCTGAGCTTGTTCATCACAGATATTGAAGAAGGGTTGGTGATCTATTCACCACTATCTCAATGATAGATGGTATCAAAACTTGAAGCATGCTCTACTATTATGGTGGTGACAATGGTGATAGAGCACAACAAGAAGACTCTTTGTTGCAGAGACAATCCGGTGGGAATGTTCAAAGGCTTGGTGAATATTTGGTGGAGCGAACTGGTTCATCGCAGAGAATTTGCATCAGACTTACGATAGATGTTCTGGTCGACAATGAGGTGGAAGTTGATTTGGGAGTACACCTTGTATAGACTAAGAGTAGAGTTTGTGGTGAAACAAAGAACTTGGACAGGGTGGGTGATCGCATAATTCATTGTAGGAATTATCACAGACTTGATCGCAGAGGCAATGTAGGCATAGACTTGGTTGGTTTGATTTGCGATGGAATTAAGTACCAGAACTGTGTGGACACCTTGAGAAGACCAGGCAAAGAGTTCATGTGGTGAAACAAGCACTTGGGTAAGGTATAAAAACACATGACTTGTCACAGATCTAACCTCATAAGTGATCGCATAAGAAACAAAACCCCAGGTTATTTTGGAAGGAACTCCAAAC